>CM075729.1:7263183-7399672 GCA_037974335.1 Prionace glauca
TCACGTGCTCACTGTGTTGACAGTTCCACCTATCCCATAAACCCTTACAGAATTTTCAACATCTCTCTTAAATCTTCCGTTAACCTTCTCTTCTCCAGGAAGACCAATCACAGCTTCTCTAGTCTCTGCGGGGGGACTGATGTTCCTCATCGCTGGTCCTATTCTTATAAACCTTCCCCCCCGCCACGACTCCAGTGTCCAAATCATTCTTCCTAAAGTGTGATGACCATCACTGCACACAGCATCGCAGGTGAAGCCCAGTCAATCTATCTCCAATTTTTAATTACTCCACCCTTGGTGGCCGTGCCTTCAGCTGCCTGGGCTCAGAAGATGAAGGAAATTTGGCGTGTCGGCTACACCGCTCACCAATATTTACAAATGCACCGCAGAAAGCAATCTTTCTAGTTGTATCATAGCTTTGTATGGCTCCTGCTCTGCCCAAGACCACAATCCATCACACAAACCAGCCTCCCATCCACTGAGTCTGTCGACACTCCCCGCTACCTCGGAAAAGCAACCGGCATAATTAAGGACCCCACGTTCCCCAGACATTCTCTCTTCCACCTTCTTCCATCGGGGAAAAGATACAAAAGTCTGAGGTCCACATATCAACTGACTCAAGAACAGCTACTTCCCTGCTGCTGTTAGACTTTTGAATGGACCTATCTTGCATTAAGTTGATCTTTCTCTACGCCCTAGCTATGACTGTAATACTACATTCTGCATTCTGTCATTTCCTTCTCTATGAAGGGTATGCTTTGTCTCTATAGCACGCAAGAAACAATACTTTTCACTGTATGTTAATACATGTGACAATAATAAATCAAATCAAAAAGCTCTGGAATTCTCTCTCTAAACCTCTCTACCTCTCTGCTACCCTTCCCTCCTTTAAGCCACTCCCTAAAAACCTATCTCTTCGACCAAACATTTGGTCATGTGAGTCGCTGTCACATAACATTTTGTTTTACAATGCTCTGTGCAATACCTCGGCGTGTTTCATGAAGTTGTAGGTGTGAAATAAATCTAATTTGTCGTTCACAAAAATTTAACATAATCCCCTGGCTTTCGTATTTTCTGCTGCCATTAATGGGGGGGTGGGGGGTGGGAGGCAGAATCTTCGAATGTAGTCAAGAACCCGAATGCTTTTTCCACCTTTTTCTCCTGCCTATTCTGCTTTCTTCAGAGATTTGTGAACACACACCCTCTGCAGTTCTGGCCTGGGGTCACTGTCTGTGTGGAATTTGCGCATTCTCCCCATGTCTGCGTGGTTTTCCTCTGGCTGCTCCGGTTTCCTCCCACACTCCAAAGATGTGTGGGTTAGGTTGATTGACCGTAGTGTCAGAGAGATTAGCCGGATGGATGCATGAGGTTACGGGAATAGGGGCCAGGGTGAGATTATGCTCAGCACAGTCTCCATGGGCCGAATGGTCTCCTTCTGTATTGTGGGATTCTATGATTCTCTGAAACTTCACCCCCTTTAGAATTCTGCCCAGAAAGTTTATTGGCCAGCCAATGAACGTATTTGCAGGATAGGGCTTTCTCATGGTCACTCCATCGTGATGTGGAGCCCCTGTGGGCTTCTAGGTGACCTCCACCTGTCCCCTGTGACCCACACCTCTCAAATCCTGGTATGTACATTCAAAGGACTTGAACTCATTCCCAACGTTACTGATTAATTGAATGTCCCAAGTTGGGGCTGGAATACCCTTGGTGTTTGGAAGAGATTGAGGGAGGGGATTCTGCCTTTACACTGCAGGATTATGGTAGGGGGAGCTGGCTGGGTGCTCTTCACACATGTCCATCCAGCCTTCTCTAAGCCTTCTCTAAAGCCTTATGTGCTTCCTCTGCCATCTGCTGGGCATCTTCATGGTGCCAAACCCAATGTACAACAAGCAGCTTCTGCCCTTCAACAACCATTCAGAGCACTGTCGTGATCGATAGACAACGATCGCTGCGTTCGGGGAATGAACACTTGGGGCACAATCTCACCGGCCGTCACACCATGCTGCAGCAAGGTCGGAGAATCTGGTGGCCAGCCAGATCTCCGTTCCCTGCGGGCGGGATGGGCAAATCCCACCAACGAGAAAAGTGATTACGATTCCAAGCTTGGTTTTCTTCACCCTCAGCGCTGTGCTGCCAATCACTCCAGTAAGAAGAGGCTCCGACCAATGATTTTTAATGAGATTCACACTGGGGCACTCTGTGATGCACAGGGGGTGGGAGATTCAGTGCTGCCAAAGGTTTATAAAACCTCTGGTTGGGATTGATTGTGTAGCTCGGACAGTGTAGAGTGTGTGCTTTACTCTGCATCGTACCAAGGTTACACCCAAACTGCGAGACTGTCTCTGTGACACTGCACGATGGAAGTGGCAAAACATCTGAGTAATCCCTTCTGCGAGTCCAGGTCTGTCCTGTCGGGGTCTGGCCCTGCCTTAGCAGCACATCAGTTTCTCAGGGCCTGCCCATTTCTAACTAACAGGCCTCAATATTTTACACCTGGCCTAGTAAGCCCACGATAATGCGTACAGGCCCCAGAGGTGATCGAGCACCTTACACAACTGCAGACTGACCCAAAGCAGTTTCAAGTTAATGAATTTCCACTTGAAGTATAGTCATTGCCCTAATGTGGGGAATGCGGCAGCTAATTTTTCTAATATTCATAAGAACATAAGAACATAAGAAATAGGAGCAGGAGTAGGCCATCTAGCCCTTCGAGCCTGCCCCGCCACTCAATAAGATCATGGCTGATCTGTCGTGACTCAGCTCCACCTTCCCGCCCTCTCCCCATAACCCTTAATCCCTTCTCTTATCAAAAAACCCAATCAACCCGCTTCTTAAAAATATTTAGCGAGGCAGCCTCCACCACTTCAACGGGCAGAGAATTCCAGAGATTCACCACCCTTTGAGTGAAGAAGTTCCTCCTCAACTCCGTTCTAAACCACCCCCCCTTTATCTTGAGGCTGTGCCCCCTAGTCCAACTGTCTTTTTTGAGCGGGAAGAGTCCTCTCCACCTTTATCCTATCCATCCCATTCATCATCTTATACGTCTCAATGAGATCTCCCCTCATTCTTCTAAACTCTAACGAGTACAAGCCTAGTTTATTCAGCCTCTCCTCATAGCTCAATCCCCTCAACTCCGGTATCAGCCTAGTAAACCTCCTCTGCAGTCCCTCCAGGGCCAAAATATCCTTGCGCAGGTGCGGCGCCAAAAACTGCACACAGTACTCCAGCTGCGGCCTCACCAATGCCCTATACAGCTGTAGCAAGACCTCCCTACTTTTATATTCAATCCCCCTCGCTATAAAGGCCAGCATCCCATTCGCCTTCCTGACCACCTTGCTGCACCTGCAAGCTGGGTTTTTGCGACTCATGCACAAGGACCCCGAGGTCCCTCTGCACCGTCGCCTGCTGCAGTTTTTCACCCCGTAAGTAATAGTCCTTCCTACCATTCCTCCTACCAAAGTGGACCACCTCACACTTGCCAACATTAAATTCCATTTGCCATTTCCTGGCCCATTCGCCCAGGCCTATCTAGATCCTTCTGCAGACTCTCCACACCCTCCGCACAATTTGCCTTTCCCCCAATATTTATGGGACTGGATTTGCTGGCGGGGCCAGCATTTATTGCCCATCCCGAACCACCTTCCACTTCAGAGGGCAGTCAACCACATCACTGTGGCTCCTGATTCACATGTAGGCCAGACGGGGTGAGGATGGCAGATTTCCTTCCCTAAAGGACATTAGTGACCCAGATGGGTTTTTCCAACAATTGACAATGGTTCTTGAGTGAGATGCGCTCTGGGGTTTTCCTATTTACTTGCCCCCATTATCTTCTGACTGGTAGTCACCAGTTTCCCTCTCTGACTGCACTCCCTTAAACTGTGGAGTGACCAGGTCTAAAAACCTGCATCCTGACAAACTTGTCAGCCCCGCAGATGCACCTCCCTGTCTCAGACCGACCGAAAGCTCAAGCTCCGAAACCCGGAACTCGAGCTGGTCAAACTTTGTGGACCTCCAGGTCGCAAGCGGGCATCTACAAACTCCCACCCCCTGCAGGCAGTGCAACACACCAGCACTGAGCTCCCCCCGCCAAAACTTTAGTTTAAAAACTCCTACGTTAAATTGTGGAAATGTACTTAATGTGCCTTTTTAAAATTAAAGAGCTGGAAATTGTACCTTAACATCATTTTAAAGTGGAGAGAAGAACTTACCCACTATCTACCGAGTGTGCAGGGAGAGGTCTACTCTGCCCTACTGCTCCTTCACAGGTCAGCTCTTGTAACTATGACTTAACTCTTGTTACCTCTATTCCTCAGTTTGTTTATGTACATTGATTTCATCTATTAGATCATTCCCCCCTTTTCTCCAAATGCACACTGTCTCCAAGTTCCCAATTAAGCCACTCTGTTCAGTTTTAGAACCCTTTACTCAGCCATGTTTGGTTTATCCCCCTCTGAGAATCTTTCCCTCTCGCTGGGATATATTTTTGCTCAGAGCTGTGAGTAACCTCCTTAAATGCCTGCCACTGCTTGCTTACTCATCTTTCCTGCTAATCCATCTGCCCAGTCCACTCGATCCAACTCTCTCTATTCCTCAGTTCATTGTAATTCTCTTTACTTAAGTTAAACACAGTTGTTTCCAAAACAAGTTTCTCACTCTCAAACAGGATATTAGATTCAGTGTCACCAGGAGAAGTGTCTCAGGTTCTCAATGATAGCCTTTTATATAAAAAAATAATGTGACTTCACCTTACACAGGGATCAGAGAATGAGTTAGAGCTCTACAATGGTGCACGGGCTGTGGTCTTTAGTATTGTTTCTTTTAGGCTTCAGATGTTCTGACAGCAAGGGGCAAGTGGGAAATGTGGCCAAACTTTTTTTAATTCATTCGTAGGACATGGGCATTGTTGGCTGGCTAGCATTTATTGCCCATCCCTAGTTGCCCTTGAGAAGGTGGTGGTGAACTGCTTCCTTGAAACGCCATGTGCTGTGGGTTGACCTACAATGGCCATTGGGAAGAGAATTCCAGGATTTTGACCCAGCGATTGCTAAGGAGCGGTGATATATTTCCAAGTCAGGATGGTGAGTGGCTTGGAAGGGAACTTGCAGGCGGTGATGTTTTCCATGTATCTGCTGCCCTTGTCCTTCTAGATGGAAGTGGTTGTGAGTTTGGAAGGTGCTGTCTAAGGATTTTTGGTGAGTTGCTGCAGTGCGTCTTATGGATAGTACACGCTACTACTGAGCGTCAGTGATGGAGGAAGTGGGGTGTCTGTGGATGTGGTGCCAATCAAGTGGGCTGCTTTGTCTTGGATGGCGCTAAGCTTCTTGAATGTTGTTGGCAAGTGGGGTGTAATCTATCACACTCCTGACTTGTGCCTTGTAGATGGTGAATAGATCAAACTGATGAATATCTGCTGCTCCCATTTATATTAGATGCCTTCCTCCAGTGCCAACTCCAGTGGGGTGTGTGTTTGGATCAGAGTTACTGCTGGGACCTGGGGATATTTGCCTGCTCTTTCCCAGTGTAATTGAATGAAGGTATTAATTTCTGAAATTTCTTCACCCAGAGAGCGATGAGCCTGTGGAATTCCCTGCCACGGAAAGCCAAAACAATGTGTGTTTTCTAGAAGGGATTAAATATAGCTCTTGAGGCTGAAGGATGTTGGTGTTGGAGCATTTCCTGCACGTTTGTGGTGTCAGTCTCAGGGTGTCAGCTGCCGCATTAGAACAAACAAGTTGGCTTGACGCAGACTAACAATACTGTACAGTGCATACATAATCAATTGAAAGCTTCTCTCTCCACTTACCATGTCAGTTATTAACTGTCCCCCCCTGTAAAAAGATGCTTCTGACGATACAGTGAACGATGAAGTTAGGTCAGGAAATTTCAGTAAATGGGACTGCCAACGAAGGGTCCCCAGACTGTCATTTCCTCTTTGGTAAAAACATTAATCAAAAAATATCTTAATCCCAGGGATTTGAATCCCATACGAGATAATACTTCTAAGTATTTTGCTGAAGAGTCTGATTATCATTCAGTGAGTTATTTGTGTTTTCAGAGGGTTCCCTACACAAAGCCTGACACACTGGAGGAAAAACTCATTTAATTTCTTTATTTTGGTGATCTGATTTATTGTGCATTGTGACAGGTTAATGGGTGCTCTGTGATTGTGGGTTTGATCCCTCTTGTTGATGTAACTGTATCTCTCTACCTTGAGATAATTGCAGTTATTTAATAACAGCCCTGTTGTCAATCAGAGCACTCACATCTCATTCAGTTGTGATATAATTAGACAGCGTGTTACAAAACTGGATTTTGCACTGTAATTCTGATGCAAAAAGAATCCCATTTTGTCGCTGGCTTCGGGATAAGTAGTACATGTGCAGCAGTGCGGGTCCAGTGGGCAAATCTTCCTGGATGCTACGGTGGGCACAGTGGTCAGCACTGCTGCTTCACAGCACTAAAGACCTGGATTCGATTCTGGCCTCAGTTCACTGTCTGTGTGGAGTCTGCAGCTTCTCCCCGTGTCTGCGTAGGTTTCCTCCGGGTGCTCCAGTTTCCCCCCCACAGTCCAAAGGTATGCGGGTTAGGTGGGTTGGCCATGATAAAATTGTCCCTTAGTGTCCGGGGAACTACCTCGGATAAATGCCTGGGGTTATGGGATTAGGATTCTGATCATAGAATTCCTACAGTACTGAAGTCCATTTGGCCCATTGACTCTGCATTAACAACCAATCCCACCCTATCCCTGTTCACGTGCTCACTGTGTTGTAACCACCCATATTTACCCTGCTAATTCCCCCCAAAACTAGGGTCAATTTCATATGGCCAGTAAACCTAGTCCGTACACCTTTGGAGTGTGGGATGAAACCGGAGCACCCAGAGGAGACTCACACAGACACGAGGAGAATGTGCATACTCCACACAGTCAGTGACCCAAGCTGGGAATCAAATCCAGGTCCCTGGTGCTGTGAGGCAGCAGTGCTAACCACTGTGCCATCGTGTCACCCAATAGTGAATAGCAGAGGGTGGTTTCGATCCATCCACCTCTGGGTTATTGGGTCCAGCTCACTTCCATTATGCCACTCTGCTCTGGTTCGTGCAGACTCAAAGGGCAGAATGGCCTCCTTCTGCACAGTCGGGATTCTGTGATTATCTATAAATAATCCTTTCCTCAATCACTATTTGCGTATCCTTGAATTAGATTTTAATTTAATAATTAATTTAATTAACTTTAATCCTTCGACATAACATCCTTTAATAAGCCTACCTAATAAATAAAGTTATATTATGCTAATATAATTTTATTTGTGATATTTATTTACACCAATAAATAAAGTTTAAAGTTTGTGTGGAGAATTATCACTGGACGATCTCACTGAATGAATGGTGGAGCAAACCTGATGGGCTGAATGGCCTACCTTTTGGTCCGATGTCAATGGTTGTGGATCATTGGTGAGTTGCTGCAGTGACTGCTACCACAGCACCTCACTGTGGAGGGGGTGAGTACTGGAGGTGGTGAGTGGGGTGCTGAACAGGCGGGCTGCTTTGTCCATACAAAGTAGGGCAAGTCCAATCTGTCCATTTACTGCCCCGTCAGCGTCGAGATGGCGGAGAGCTGTGGGGTTGGCGGGGGGTGCGGTGACAGGGGTAGGGAGAGGAAGAGATTTGATCGGACAGATAGGAATTTTAAATTAGCTGAGTCATTGGTTTGGATGACAGTGAGTGTAGATTAAAATATGTCCCTGCTGAGTTTCCCAGCGCTTTTTTATTCTTAGATCACTATACGTATGTATATATATATTATATACACTCCTCACTCTTGCAGAGTGGTGCTGTCGGCACTGACTAACGTTAACAGGCCACTGTCGATACGTTTTTTTTTTGCAGTGCGTTTAGCCATAATGGAAGCGGGATTTGCCCGTGCTCGTGAGGAGGATGACACTGCCAATCTGATCTGGAACGATGCAGCCGTCCAGCAGGAGAGGATTGCTGATCTACGGAACTATCAGGTGAGCCGGGGGGACCTCGTCCACCTGCCGTTCCGGCTTTGCCCTTCTCCAGTACCTCTCCTCCCAGCCTTTCCTCCGCCATCATCTCCCCACCCTGAGTGGAGCTGATCCGTGCTGGGACACCAGCCCAGGGGCCACCAGACGTCCTTCCAACTCTCACCCCAAGTGGGAGTTGTTCACCCTGTGGTTTCAGTTCCAACCATCGTTATGCACATGCTGCCAGCAATCCTCATAAGCCCTACTGGGCGGCGCGGTAGCACAGCGGGTTAGCACTGCTGCTTCACAGCTCCAGGGTCCTGGGTTCGATTCCCGGCTCGGGGTCACTGTCCGTGTGGAGTTTGCACGTTCTCCTCGTGTCTGTGTGGGTTTTCTCCGGGTGCTCCGGTTTCCTCCCACAGTCCAAAGATGTGTGGGTTAGGTTGATTGGCCGTGCCAAAATTGCCCCTTAGTGTCCTGAGATGCGTAGGTTAGAGGGATTAGGGGTAAAATATGTAGGGATATGGGGATAGGGTCTGGGTGGGATTGTGGTCGGTGCAGACCAGATGGGCCAAATGGCCTCTTTCTGTACTGTAGGGTTTCTATAAAAAAAAGCCTCCAGGTGGCCCAGTTTCCTCCCACAGTCCAAAGATGTGTAGATTAGGGGGATTGGCCTTGCTAAATCACCCCTTAGTGTCCCAAGATGTGTAGGTTAGGGGGATTAGAGGGACAAATGCTTGGGATTTTTGGGATAAGGCAGGGGTAAGATGCTCTATTGGAGAGTCAGTGCAGACTGAATGGGCCAAGTGGTCTCTTCCACACTATATGGATTATTTTTAAAGAATTAATTTGTGGGACATGGGTGTTGCTGACTGGCCAGCATTTATTGCCCATCCCTAATTGCCTTTGGAGAGCAGTAGAGAGTCAACCACATTGAACATAGAACATAGAACATTACAGCACAAACAGGCCCTTCGGCCCTCGAGTTGCGCCGATCACATCAACCCCACCAATCTATAGACCTATCTATAACCCCCAATCCTATTAAACCCCATATACTCATCCAGAAGTCTTTTAAAAGACCCCAGCGAGTTCGCCTCCACCACCGATGACGGCAGCCGATTCCATTCACTCACCACCCTCTGAGTGAAAAACTTACCCCTAACATCACCTCTGTACTTCCCTCCCCGCACCTTAAATCTGTGTCCTCTCGTAGCGACCATTTCAACCCGGGGAAATAGCCTCTGAGAATCCACCCTATCTATTCCTCTCAACATTTTATAAACTTCTATCAGGTCGCCTCTCAACCTTCGCCTCTCTAGGAAAAGAGTCCCAGCTCCCTCAACCTATCTTCATAAAGCATGCCTCCCAGTCCAGGCAACATCCTTGTAAATCTCCTCTGCACCCTTTCAATAGCTTCTACGTCTTTCCTATAGTGAGGCGACCAGAACTGCGCACAGTACTCCAAATGAGGCCTGACAAGGGTCCTGTAAAGTTGCAGCATTACCTCCCGACTCCTAAACTCAATCCCTCGATTAATGAAGGCCAGTACACCATACGCCTTCTTGACCACCTCCTCCACCTGCGAGGCCGATTTAAGAGTCCTGTGGACCCAGACCCTGAGATCCTTCTGCTCTTCAACGCTACTAAGACCCCTGCCCTTAATAGTGTACTCGTTCATCCCGTTGGTTCTGTCAAAATGGACGACTACACATTTATCCGCGTTGAAGTCCATCTGCCACTTCTCCGCCCAGTCCTGC
This sequence comes from Prionace glauca, assembly GCA_037974335.1. NCBI lineage: Eukaryota > Metazoa > Chordata > Chondrichthyes > Carcharhiniformes > Carcharhinidae > Prionace > Prionace glauca. The sequence goes on from CM075729.1 coordinate 7,272,932, forward strand.
ATCCTATCTATGTCCTGCTGCAACTTTTGACACCCTTCCAGACCATCCACAACACCGCCGACCTTCGTGGTCGGTGACACCAGAGCTGTGGCTCTGGCGTCACATGTAAGCCAGATCAGGTAAGGACAGCAGATTTCCTTCCAAAAGGCCATTAGTGAACTAGATGGGTTTTTCTGACAATCGACAGTAGGTTTCATGGTCATCAGTACATTCTTAATTCCAAATATTTTTTATTGAATTCAAATTCCACCATCCGCAATGCGTGGGATTTGAACCCAGGTCCCCAGAACATTAGCTGAGTTGCTGAATTAATAGTCTAGTGATAATACCACTAGGCCATCACTCCCGTCCTCCTGCCAATACCACAATGTAAGTTGTTGTTTGGCACCTTGAGGATTTGAGACATTCTTGCACGTTCCCTGTCCCTCAACCTATCTCCATAATCCCATGCACTTCCCATAGCCAGTGTGGCACGGTGCTGCCTCACAGTGCCCAGGCTTAATTCTAACCTTTTCCCAAAGGCTGGAACTGAACCCGGGTCCCTGGCGCTGTGAGGCAGCACTGCTAACCACCGTGCCACCCAAATACCTAACTCAGTAACCCCCCCCCCCACCCCCGATACTGTTTGTAATTGTTCTTTTGTCTTCCTTTGCAGAGAATTAACCACTTCCCAGGGATGGGAGAGATTTGTCGCAAGGATTGCCTGGCAAGAAACATGGCCAAGTAAGTGAATTTGGGCAAGCTTTCTGTCTTACCTGGAATTGGAATTTTTTTTGCTGGGCGAGATGTGTTTGGGAAATGCACAAAGCCTCAGCGTAGGCCATTACCCGATTCCCCACCTGAAAGCAGATGGAAGTTTCCCAAGTCTGCCTGGATCTGCTCCTGAAGGGTTTATCTGCGTGACCTCCCACCTAGCCATCCATTTACCCCTGCGGCACGGAGGCACAGTGGTTAGCACCGCTATCGCACGGCGCCGGGGGCTCAGGTTTGATCCCTGGCTTGTGTCACTGTCTGTGCGGAGTCTGCCCCTTCTCCCCATGTCTGCGTGGGTTCCCTCCAGCTGTTCTGGTTCCTCTGGGTGTTCACATTCTGAAAGACATGTGAGTTGGGTGCACTGGCCGTGCTAAATTATCCTGAACAAGCGCTGGAATGTGGCGGGTGTAGGGAATTTTCACAATAACATCATTGCAGTGTTAATGTATTTGTCACACTAATAAATAAAATTTAAACTTGAAAACCTCCCCATGTCATTGGATAGCAAAAAGCCTCTTCCTTATTTGATTGGCTAATGTCAGGCAAATAGATGTAAAGACGAGATAGATTGGTTTGTCCTCACAGTGAGACCATGGTCTGACTGTGGCCTTATCTCCATCCTCCTGATTGTCCCCAATAACCTTTGACCCCGTGTCATTCGAAAATCTGTCCAATTCAGCCTCAAATACATTCAGCCCCCACTGCTCACTGAGGAAGAGAATTCCAAAGACTATTGGTCCCGAGAGCAAGAATTCCTCTCCATCTCTTGAAATGGGAGAGCCCTCGTTTTGAAGTGGTGTCCCCTAATTCCCCTCCGAGGGGAAACATCCTCTCAATATCCATCCTGTCACCTCCCCTCACAATCTCGTCTGTTTCGATAAGTTCAGCTCTCGTTCTTCGAAACTGCAATGAGCGCGTGTCCAACTCGCTGAACTTTTGCTTGGAAGACAATCCGTCCATCCCAGGGAATCAATCCAGTGAACCTTCTCTGAACTGAACTGCGCCCAATGCAATTCTGTCCCTCCCAGAATAAAGAGACCAAAACCACCTGCAGCATGTCAGAAGGGGCAGCACGGTGGCACAGTGACAGAGGGGGGGGGCACGGTGGCACAGTGATGGAGGGGGGGGCACGCTGGCACAGTGATGGAGGGGGGGGCACGGTGGCACAGTGATGGAGGGGGGGGCACAGTGGCACAGTGATGGAGGGGGGGTGACGGAGGGGGGGCACGGTGGCACAGTGATGGAGGGGGGGGCACGCTGGCACAGTGATGGAGGGGGGGGCACGCTGGCACAGTGATGGAGGGGGGGGCACGGTGGCACAGTGATGGAGGGGGGGGGCACAGTGGCACAGTGATGGAGGGGGGGTGACGGAGGGGGGGCACGGTGGCACAGTGACAGAGGGGGGGGCACAGTGGCACAGTGATGGAGGGGGGGAGCACGGTGGCACAGTGATGGAGGGGGGGGGCACGGTGGCACAGTGATGGAGGGGGGGGTGACGGAGGGGGGGCACGGTGGCACAGTGACAGAGGGGGGGGGGCACGGTGGCACAGTGATGGAGGGGGGGGGGCACGGTGGCACAGTGATGGAGGGGGGGGCACGCTGGCACAGTGATGGGGGGGGGGCACAGTGGCACAGTGATGGAGGGGGGGGGGCACAGTGGCACAGTGATGGAGGGGGGGGCACAGTGGCACAGTGATGGAGGGGGGGCATGGTGGCACAGTGATGGAGGGGGAGTGACGGAGGGGGGGCACGGTGGCACAGTGATGGAGGGGGGGGCACGGTGGCACAGTGATGGAGGGGGGAGCACGGTGGCACAGTGATGGAGGGGGGGGGCACGGTGGCACAGTGATGGAGGGGGGAGCACGGTGGCACAGTGATGGAGGGGGGGTGATGGAGGGGGGGCACGGTGGCACAGTGATGGAGGGGGGGCACGGTGGCACAGTGATGGAGGGGGGGTGATGGAGGGGGGGGGGCACGGTGGCACAGTGATGGAGAGGGGGGTGACGGAGGGGGGGCACGGTGGCACAGTGATGGAGGGGGGGCACGGTGGCACAGTGATGGAGGGGGGGTGATGGAGGGGGGGCACGGTGGCACAGTGATGGAGGGGGGGTGACGGGGGGGGCACAGTGGCACAGTGATGGAGGGGGGGGTGACGGAGGGGGGGGCACGGTGGCACAGTGATGGAGGGGGGGGCACGGTGGCACAGTGATGGAGGGGGGGGCACGGTGGCACAGTGATGGAGGGGGGGTGATGGAGGGGGGGCACGGTGGCACAGTGATGGAGAGGGGGCACGGTGGCACAGTGATGGAGGGGGGGGCACGGTGGCACAGTGATGGAGGGGGGAGCACGGTGGCACAGTGATGGAGGGGGGGTGATGGAGGGGGGGGCACGGTGGCACAGTGATGGAGAGGGGGCACGGTGGCACAGTGATGGAGGGGGGGGCACGCTGGCACAGTGATGGAGGGGGGGTGATGGAGGGGCGGCACGGTGGCACAGTGATGGAGGGGGGGAGTGACGGAGGGGGGGCACGGTGGCACAGTGATGGAGGGGGGAGTGACGGAGGGGGGGCACGGTGGCACAGTGATGGAGGGGGGAGCACGGTGGCACAGTGATGGAGGGGGGGCATGGTGGCACAGTGATGGAGGGGGGAGCACGGTGGCACAGTGACAGGGGGGGGGACACGGTGGCACAGTGATGGAGGGGGAGTGACGGAGGGGGGGCACGGTGGCACAGTGATGGAGGGGGGAGTGACGGAGGGGGGGCACGGTGGCACAGTGATGGAGGGGGGAGTGACGGAGGGGGCGCACGGTGGCACAGTGATGGAGGGGGGAGTGACGGAGGGGGGGCACGGTGGCACAGTGATGGAGGGGGGAGCACGGTGGCACAGTGATGGAGGGGGGGCATGGTGGCACAGTGATGGAGGGGGGAGCACGGTGGCACAGTGACAGAGGGGGGGGGCACGGTGGCACAGTGATGGAGGGGGAGTGACGGAGGGGGGGCACGGTGGCACAGTGATGGAGGGGGGAGTGACGGAGGGGGGGCACGGTGGCACAGTGATGGAGGGGGGAGCACAGTGGCACAGTGATGGAGGGGGGGCATGGTGGCACAGTGATGGAGGGGGGAGCACGGTGGCACAGTGATGGAGGGGGGAGCACGGTGGCACAGTGACAGGGGGGGGACACGGTGGCACAGTGATGGAGGGGGAGTGACGGAGGGGGGGCACGGTGGCACAGTGATGGAGGGGGGAGCATGGTGGCACAGTGATGGAGGGGGGGCATGGTGGCACAGTGATGGAGGGGGGAGCACGGTGGCACAGTGACAGAAGGGGGGGACACGGTGGCACAGTGATGGAGGGGGGGGCATGCTGGCACAGTGATGGAGGGGGGGTGATGGAGGGGGGGCACGGTGGCACAGTGATGGAGGGGGGGCACGGTGGCACAGTGATGGAGGGGGGAGCACGGTGGCACAGTGATGGGGGGGGTGACGGAGGGGGGGCACGGTGGCACATGATGGAGGGGGGGCATGGTGGCACAGTGATGGAGGGGGGAGCACGGTGGCACAGTGATGGAGGGGGGGTGACGGAGGGGGGGCACGGTGGCACAGTGATGGAGGGGGGGACACGGTGGCACAGTGATGGAGGGGGGGTGACGGAGGGGGGGCACGGTGGCACAGTGATGGAGGGGGGGCACGGTGGCACAGTGATGGAGGGGGGGTGACGGAGGGGGGGCACGGTGGCACAGTGATGGGGGGGCACGGTGGCACAGTGATGGAGGGGGGGGTGACGGAGGGGGGGGCACGGTGGCACAGTGGTTTGCACTGCTGCCTCACAGCGCCAGGAACCCAGGTTTGATTCCTCGCCTGGGCCAGTGTCTGTATGGAGCCTGCACATTCTCCCGTGTCTGCGTGGGTTTCCTCCGTGTGCTCCAAATTCCTCCCACAGTCCAAAGATGCACGGGACTGGTGAATTTGCCATGCTAAAAAATTGCCCCTTAGTGTCAGGGAGACTAGCTAGGGTAAATATATGGGGTTGTAGGGGTAGGGCCTGGGTGGGATTGAGGTCAGTTCAGATTCGATGGCCAAGTGGCCTCCTTCTGCACTGTAGGATTCTATGCTTGCAGGTGCAGCAGGTGGTCAGGAAGGCGAATGGGATGCTGGCCTTCATAGCGAGGGGGATTGAATATAAAAGTAGGGAGGTCTTGCTGCAGCTGTATAGGGCATTGGTGAGGCCGCAGCTGGAATACTGTGTGCAGTTTTGGGCGCCGCACCTGCGCAAGGATATTTTGGCCCTGGAGGGAGTGCAGAGGAGGTTTACTCGGCTGATACCAGAGTTGAGGGGATTGAGCTATGAGGAGAGGCTGAATAAACTAGGCTTGTACTCGTTGGAGTTTAGAAGAATGAGGGGAGATCTCATTGAGACATATAAGATGATGAGTGGTATGGATAGGATAGAGGTGGAGAGACTGTTCCCGCTCAAAAAAGACAGTAGGACTAGGGGGCACAGCCTCAAGATAAAGGGGGGGCAGTTTAGAACAGAGTTGAGGAGGAACTTCTTCACTCAAAGGGTGGTGAATCTCTGGAATTTTCTGCCCGTTGAAGTGGTGGAGGCTGCCTCGCTAAATATTTTCAAGAAGCGGGTTGATGGGTTTTTGATAAGAGAGGGGATTAAGGGTTATGGGGAGAGGGCGGGAAGGTGGAGCTGAGCCACGACAGATCAGCCATGATCTTATTGAATGGCGGGGCAGGTTCGAAGGGCTAGATGGCCTACTCCTGCTCCTATTTCTTATGTTCTTATGATACGATGGTAAGTGACTCCACCAATGCCACGTACACTTGCAGCAAGAGTTCCCTCCCATTCCACGCTGTCCCCCTCGCCGGAAAGGCCATTCTCCTGCCCTCCGGAATATGAACAGCACATGTCACTTGTGCTTCCTATCACAATAACCGCTCTCCCTCTGCATTGCTGCTTGTAATGTCCTCAGAATTAATCTTTCATTCTTGGCAAATTCAAAGACATTCATGGAGAGTTAACAACTCTACACATCGAGCTAACGGTTGTGACGGAACAGTTTTAATAACTATTAATAAAACGGTGGATGTGGTCTTTCTGGATTTTCAGAAGGCGTTTGACAAGGTACCTCACAAGAGGTTATTGCAGAAGGTCATGGGACATGGAGTTGGGGGTAGGGTGTTAGCGTGGATAGAGGATTGGTTGTCAAATAGGAGGCAGAGAGTGGGGGTCAATGGATGCTATTCGGATTGGCAGTTGGTGACTAGTGGGGTGCCCCAGGGGTCGGTGCTGGGGCCTCAGCTATTTACCATTTATATAGATGATCTGGAGGAGGGAACCGAGTGCAGGGTGTCGAAATTTGCTGATGACACCAAGATTGGGGGAAAGGCAAATTGTGAGGAGGGTGTGGAGAGTCTGCAGAAGGATCTAGATAGGCTGGGCGAATGGGCCAGGAAATGGCAAATGGAATTTAATGTTGGCAAGTGTGAGGTGGACCACTTTGGTAGGAAGAATGGTAGGAAGGACTCACGTGCTCACTGTGTAACTGCAGCAGGCGACGGTGCAGAGGGACCTCGGGGGTCCTTGTGCATGAGTCGCAAAAACCCAGCTGGCAGGTGCAGCAGGTGGTCAGGAAGGCGAATGGGATGCTGGCCTTCACAGCGAAGGGGATTGAATATAAAAGTAGGGAGGTCTTGCTGCAGCTGTATAGGGCATTGGTGAGGCCGCAGCTGGAGTACTGTGTGCAGTTTTGGGCGCCGCACCTGCGCAAGGATATTTTGGCCCTGGAGGGAGTGCAGAGGAGGTTTACTAGGCTGATACCGGAGTTGAGGGGATTGAGCTATGAGGAGAGGCTGAATAAACTAGGCTTGTACTCATTAGAGTTTAGAAGAATGAGGGGAGATCTCATTGAGACGTATAAGATGATGAATGGGATGGATAGGATAGAGGTGGAGAGACTCTTCCCGCTCAAAAAAGACAGTAGGACTAGGGGGCACAGCCTCAAGATAAAGGGGAGGCGGTTTAGAACAGAGTTGAGGAGGAACTTCTTCACTCAAAGGATGGTGAATCTCTGGAATTCTCTTCCGTTGAAGTGGTGGAGGCTGCCTCGCTAAATATTTTTAAGAAACGGGTTGATGGGTTTTTGATAAGAGAGGGGATTAAGGGTTATGGGGAGAGGACGGGAAGGTGGAACTGAGCCACGACAGATCAGCCATGATCTTATTGAATGGCGGGGCAGGCTCGAAGGGCCAGATGGCCTACTCCTGCTTCTATTTCTTATATTCTTATGTTTTATCCGAGACCTAACCAATCCTGCAGAATTACTGGATGGTTCTCAGCTATCCTGAAACGTCTCTTTCTTTTGTAGACAGGACAATCACGCCTGCCCCACCGTCTCCATCCGATCATCTAACTCCAGGTTCCCGCCCGCTCCCCACATCCCCAGCTCAGTGGGAATCCTTCCTCCCTTTATGAATCCTCTCTGTCTTTCAGGATGATCAAGAGTCAGTCTCAGGAATACTGCTTCACCCCCAGGACCTGGATCTTCCCCGCGGAGTACACCCAGTTTCAGACCTGTGTGAAGGAGCTACGGAAGAAGCGCAGACAGAAGACCTTCATAGTCAAGCCCGCCAATGGAGCGATGGGTCACGGGTATGTTAAGCCTTTCAGTCTACACCAAAGACCCAGGCACCCTTCCAGCCCTGTCCCCTCATCACGTGCTCACTGTGTAACCTGCACGGCTTCAATCGCACCATTGACCGATTGGCAATGAGAACTTGAGCATGTGGAAGGGGAGGCGGTAATTTGAGTTGAAGCATTTTGATGAGAAAGAGTTTCTTGACACAAAATCGGAATGGATGCAATAGAGACGACTTCCAATGCCTGCAAGTGAGTGTGTGCTCGTGTGTGTTTCTGTGTGTGTGTGTGTTGTTGTGTGTGTGCGTGCACATACCCATGTGCACACATGCCTGCATGTGCATGTACGCACACGTAAGTGTTCGTTTCCAGGTGTTTGCATGTGTGTGTATCTGCAAGTATGCATAAGTGTGTGAGTGAGTGCATGTGTGTGCCTGTGTGAGCATGCGTTTGCGTGTGTGAGCACGTGTTTGCCTATGTGCCATGGCATTGCATGTACATGTACATATGTGCACCTGCGTGTCATAGAGGTTTACAGCATGGAAACAGGCCTCTGGCTCAATTTATCCATGCTTTTTTAAACCCTTAAGCTAATCTCAATTGCCAGCCTTTGGCCCATATCCCCCTATACCCATTGTACCCATGTAACTATTTAAGTGCTTTTTAAAAGACAAAGTTGTATCCGCCTCACTACTACCTCTGGCAGCTCATTCCAGACACTCACCACCCTCTGTGTGAAAAAAATTGCCCCTCTGGGCACTGATGGCGGCACGGTAGCACAGTGGGTTAGCACTGCCGCTTCACAGCTCCAGGGACCTGGGTTCGATTCCTGGCTCGGGTCACTGTCTGTGTGGAGTTTGCACATTCTCCTCGTGTCTGCGTGGGTTTCCTCCGGATTCCTCCCAGAGTCCAAAGATGTGCGGGTTAGGTTGATTGGCCATGTTAAGAAATTGCCCCTTAGTGTTCTGAGATGCATATGTTAGAGGGATTAGTGGGTATAATATAAGAACATAAGAAATAGGAGCAGGAGTAGGCCATCTAGCCCTTCGAGCCTGCCCCGCCATTCAATAAGATCATGGCTGATCTGTCGTGACTCAGCTCCACCTTCCCGCCCTCTCCCCATAACCCTTAATCCCCTCTCTTATCATAGAACATAAGAACATAAGAAATAGGAGCAGGAGTAGGCCATCTGGCCCTTCGAGCCTGCCCCGCCATTCAATAATATCGTGGCTGATCTGTCGTGACTCAGCTCCACCTTCCCGCCCTCTCCCCATAACCCTTAATCCCTTCTCTTATCAAAACCCATCAACCCGTTTCTTAAAAATATTTAGCGAGGCAGCCTCCACCACTTCAACGGGCAGAGAATTCCAGAGATTCACCACCCTTTGAGTGAAGAAGTTCCTCCTCAACTCTGTTCTAAACCGCCCCCCCTTTATCTTGAGGCTGTGCCCCCTAGTCCTACTGTCTTTTTTGAGCGGGAAGAGTCTCTCCACCTCTATCCTATCCATCCCATTCATCATCTTATATGTCTCAATGAGATCTCCCCTCATTCTTCTAAACTCTAACGAGTACAAGCCTAGTTTATTCAGCCTCTCCTCATAGCTCAATCCCCTCAACTCCGGTATCAGCCGAGTAAACCTCCTCTGCACTCCCTCCAGGGCCAAAATATCCTTGCGCAGGTGCGGCGCCCAAAACTGCACACAGTACTCCAGCTGCGGCCTCACCAATGCCCTATACAGCTGCAGCAAGACCTCCCTACTTTTATATTCAATCCCCCTCGCTATGAAGGCCAAGACCTCCCTACTTTTATATTCAATCCCCTTCGCTATGAAGGCCAGCATCCCATTCGCCTTCCTGACCACCTGCTGCACCTGCAAGCTGGGTTTTTGCGACTCATGCACAAGGACCCCGAGGTCCCTCTGCACCTGTAGGGATATGGGGGCAGGGCCTGGGTGGGATTATGTTTGGTGTGGACTCAATGGGCTGAAGGATCTCTTCCTTGTTGTTCAAAAAAGGCAGTAGGGATAACCCTGGGAATTATAGACCGGTGAGTTTGACGTCGGTGGTAGGGAAGTTAATGGAAAAAATACTTAGAGGTAGGATTTATGAGCATTTGGAGCGTTGCGATCTGATTAGGGATACGCAACATGGCTTTGTTAGAGGGAGGTCTTGCCTTACGAATCTGGTGGAATTCTTTGAGGAGGTGACAAAAACGGTTGACGATGGGAGAACCGTTGATGTCATCTATATGGATTTCAGTAAGGCGTTTGACAAAGTCCCTCACGGTAGGCTGGTAGAAAAGGTTAAGGCGCATGGGATACGAGGCCAGGTAGCTAGGTGGATTGAGAACTGGCTGGGAAATAGAAGACAGAGGGTAGCTGTGGAAGGGACCTTGTCGGGCTGGAGGCCAGTGACCAGTGGTGTGCCGCAGGGCTCAGTACTGGGACCTCTCCTCTTTGTAGTCTACATAAATGACTTGGAAGAGGGCATAGGTGGTGTGATTAGCAAGTTTGCTGATGACACCAAGATGGCAGGGTTGGCGGGTACGGAACTGGATTGTCAGGTGATACAACAGGATATAGATAGGCTGGTGCAGTGGGCAGATAGGTGGCAGATGGCATTTAATCCTGACAAATGCGAGGTGATGCATTTTGGACGGAATAATGCAGAGAGGAGCTATGAGATTAAAGGGAGGCCGATTAGGAGTATAGACATACAGAGGGACCTGGGAGTGCAGGTTCACAAATCCATGAAGGTTGCATCACAAGTGGAGAAGGTTGTTAGGAAGGCTTATGGGATGTTGGCCTTTATAGGAAGGGGCATAGAGTATAAAAGCTGCTGTCTAATGCTTCAGTTGTACAGAACGTTGGTTAGACCGCATTTGGAGTACTGCGTCCAGTTCTGGTCACCTTACTACCGGAAGGACGTGGAGTCTCTGGAAAGGGTGCAGAGGAGATTTACCAGGATGTTGCCTGGCATGGGGGGACTGGGTTACGAGGAGAGGTTGAAGAAACTGGGTCTATTCTCCTTGGAAAGGCGGAGATTGAGAGGGGACATGATAGAAGTATATAAGATAATGAAGGGAATGGATAGAGTTAATAGTGAGAGACTGCTCCCTAGACTAGATACAAACACGAGAGGTCATCATTTAAGGGTGAGGGGGGAGAGGTATAATTTGGAGGTGAGAAGAAGGTTCTTTACGCAGAGAGTTGTAGGGGTCTGGAATGCGCTACCGAGTAGGGTGGTGGAGGCAGGAACATTGGACTCGTTTAAGATGCAGTTAGATAGGCACATGAGTGAAACGAGAATGGAGGGATATGGTAGGGGATATTAAATAGGGTTAAACCTCGGGAGACACCGGAAAGGCAGGCTGTAAGATTAATATTTTTGACTTTATTCCACAGGTGGAGGTCCACCTCGTGTCAAACGAGGGGCATTCACACGGCGGGTCGTGCCTGGGCTGCTCTTGGAAGTTCCAGGAGTGGCCTAGAACTTCGTGTCGGTGTGTGTGCTTGATCCTGGACCGGTAGATGGGCGCCGCAACAGCTCAGTGACTAGCACTGCTGGCTGTGCAGGCACATGGATTTGGGCCTGTGTCTGTGGGAGTTTGTGCATTCTCCCTGTGGATGCGTGGGTTTCCTCCGGGCGCTCCGGTTTCCTCCCACACCCCAAAAATGTGCTCTCAGGCTAATCAGTTTTTACCAAATTGACACTATTTCTTCCCTGAATCTGACTGAGTAGGGTTCCATTCATAGATATGCAGGGTAGAATAGGTGTGGGGTGATGTGGCGGCGCGGGCTCGTTGGGCCGAAGGGCCTGTTTCCCGTGCTGGATTGTTCTTTGTTCTTTGTTCCTGCACTATGGGTTCTGTGGTTCTATCGTTTTGAATCTCTCCCCTCTAACCTTAAACCTATGCCCCCTAGTTTTAGACTCCCCTACCTTTTACATTTACAACTGTAGCTGGCAGGGCATTCCAGTCCCTCACCACCCTCTGGGTAAAGAACCTACCCCTGACATCAGTCCTATAACTACAAATGTGTCTGCATTTGTGTGTGTGTGTGTGTGTGCGCACGAGTATTTGTGCCTGTGTGTGTTCATGCATGTGTGCATTGTGTCTCTATGTGCATGTGTGTGTATGTGCGTACGTGTGTGTGTGTGTGTGTGAGTGTATGTGTATATGTATGTACGTGAGTGTGTGTGTTCAGGATAATTCGAAAAGGGTGCAAGGTTTGATTATATTCCTTTTGGCTGCAGAGAATGGCTCTAAATGTGTCTCACTTATAGCAAACGTAAGTGGGCCACGTGACAAACCCAACTGATCACCTTAAATTAATAGTTGGTGTAGCTCTCAGTGCACTCAGGATTACTCAGCAGCTGCTACTCGCTTATGTAATCTATCAGTGGATGCTTTGTGTTGTGCTTTGTGAGGTTGGGCTGGTTGAGGAGGGGCCGAAAAATCTCCCATCCCCCCCACCCCCCCCGGCCGCAGGAATCATAGTGGGTGTTGAATAGAAAGCTCAGTGGACCATTTAAAAGCCGAGTGGGAATTTCCGGTCTTGGGGCGGGGCTGGAGAATCCTGCCCGTGGGTCTGTACTCCGCCTCTTATAGACAACCAAAGGAACACACTGTTTGATTTGACCAGCCAATTGCCGGGACATCCAAAGATGTGCGGGTTAGGTTCATTGGCTATGCTAAAATTGCCCCTTAGTGTCCTGGGATGTGTAGGTTAGAGGGATTAGCAGGTAAATGTGTAGGGATATGGGGATAGGGTCTGGGTGGGATTGTGTTCGGTGCAGACTCGATGGGCCGAAGGGCCTGTTTCTGCACAGTAGGGTTCTATGGTTCTATGGGACATACAACCTGGCATCACACTGGCACTGACCTTCATACATATTGGTGTACAGTTGTGTGATAGACAGCGTAATAATCTGGCCAAGGCCAGTCGTCCCTCACCATAACCCTTTGTTTACAAAACGGAGAAGATTTTTGTTTAGTTTATTTGTTAATGTCACAAGTAGGCTTACATTAACACTGCAATGAAGTTACAGTAAAAAAATCTCCTGGTTGCCGCGCTCCGACACCCGTTCGGCTACACTGAGGGAGAATTTAGCGCGGCCAATCCACCCAACCAGCACACGTCTTTCAGACTGTGGGAGGAAACCGGAGCACCCGGAGGAAACCCACGCAGACACGGGGAGGATGTGCAAACTCCACACAGGCAGTGACCTGAGCCGGGGGTCGAACCCGGGTCCCTGGCGCTGTGAGGCAGCAGTGCTAACCCACTGTACCACCGTACTGCCACGCTCGCGGCTCACAGCGCAAGACTCTGAGCACAGATCCCTACAGAGTCCCGTTCTGGATTGAGGCAGTGGGTTTAAACCCTCCCCCTCTCCCCTGTTCATTTTCCATTGGGCGAGTCCCTACAAAGCCCACGGAGGGACCTTTTGCTGATTCCCCCCCCCCCCACCCCCGGGTGGGTCGGGGCCATCGCAGGAGGCAGGAAGTCATTTTGGATTGACGACAGCATCCTGTCTTGGGAAAATCCCACTGGCATAGCTAATGCATAGTAACAGCGTTGAAGCTTGTCGGATCGTTGGGATGCTTCGCCTTTCCAGGGATTTGTGAAATGGGATGGGGATCGCTGCTGGCTGACTGTCGAAAGATCAGGATGTTCTTGTGTTACGCACTGGTTCACAGCCTGACACTTATTCATTTTCACAGTCTGTCCCCCTACAGCCTTTTCAGATCAGTTCCGTTCTGTTTGCCTCCGCTGTCAGGAGATCACGCTGTGGGAAGGTGTCGAGCTCCCACGCTGTTGTACTTTTGCACGGATCCAGCTTAGTGCCATCGCTGCCTGTGCAAACTCAGCGGGGAGCTGCTGGTTGCGATAATTGCCCCTCGGAGGGAGGAGAGAGAGAGTGCTCGTGCTTTGTCACGCCTCTCAGGGACACCAGGAAAATTTACTACACAGGATGAGCTTGCACTTTTGCTGTTAAGAATCCTACAGTGCAGAAGGGGGCCACTCGGCCCATCGAGTCTGCACTGACCACAATCCCAACCAGCCCCTCTCCCCGTAATCCCATGCATTTACCCTAGCTAATACCCCTGAATCTAAGAGGACAATTTAGCATGGCCAGTCCACCTAACCCGCACATCTTTGGAGTGTGGGAGGAAACCAGAGCATCCGGAGGAAACCCACGTGGATACTGGGGGGATGTGCAGACTCCACACAGACAGTGACCCAAGGCTGGAACTGAACCCGGGACCCTGGCGCTGTGAGGCAGTGGTGCTAGCCCATTGTACCACTGTGCCGCCTTGTAAGAGGGTACCGGGAGGCCCCCAGGAACAGCAGCATGTAAAATTAATCAACTTGTGTTTGTGTCGATGGAGGGAAGGAGGATGGTTGTTGATGGCACGGACAATGACCCCGCTCTTCAAATAAACTGGGATGTGGTGTCCAGTTGTGGATTCTGCTCACAAGGGGAGGCTGTGAAGGCATTGGAGAAAGCGCAGGAAAGATGCACAAGAATGGTTCCAAGGGGTGAGGAGTTTTAATTACACGGACCTTCTGCCCACCTCACCCTCCAGTCCACCTCCATGGCATTAGCTGGTGAGAAGATATTCCAATCGGCCGCAGTCAAATGGGTTTCCTATTGCCTGCACCCTCCCCGCGGGGTGTGGGTTACTCTCTGTGGGATGGAAAAGTCCTGCTGGCCGGAATAGCAGGAAAATCCCATTCATGAACACTCACCACATCGTGCTGCCTTGTTGTGATGTGTTTTTGTGGCACTGCTTTGGAGATAAATAAAAAAATAATTAGGATCTTTGGCCTTATTCCTTGTCATGATTAATGATCATGATGTGGGAATGCCGGCGTTGGACTGGCGTAAACACAGTAAAAAGTCTGACAACACCAGGTTTTAGTCCAACCGATTTATTTGATAACTGTCTGTCTCTAAACTGTCTGTGCTTTATATGCTCTGTCTGAGGCCAGAACTCTCCATTCACCTGACAAAGAGGGTAACCTCGAAAGCTTGTGAGAATATTATCAAATAAATAGGTTGGACTAAAACCTGGTGTTAGAACATAGAACATAGAACATTACAGCACAAACAGGCCCTTCGGCCCTCGAGTTGCGCCGATCACATCAACCCCACCAATCTATAGACCTATCTATAACCCCCAATCCCATTAAACCCCATATACTCATCCAGAAGTCTTTTAAAAGACCCCAGCGAGTTCGCCTCCACCACCGATGACAGCCGATTCCATTCACTCACCACCCTCTGAGTGAAAAACTTACCCCTAACATCACCTCTGTACTTCCCTCCCCGCACCTTAAATCTGTGTCCTCTCGTAGCGACCATTTCAACCCAGGGAAATAGCCTCTGAGAGTCCACCCTATCTATTCCTCTCAACATTTTATAAACTTCTATCAGGTCGCCTCTCAACCTTCGCCTCTCTAGGGAAAAGAGTCCCAGCTCCCTCAACCTATCTTCATAAGGCATGCCTCCCAGTCCAGGCAACATCCTGGTGTTGTCAGACTTTTTACTATGATTAATGATGCCAGCTGATGGAGTTCCAACCCACAGTTCTGCCACAGAATCCTGACTTTTAAAAATTCATTTACGGGATAGGGGAGTCACCGACTCGGCCATTGTTTAATATCCGCCCCTAACTGCCCCTTGAGAAGGCGGTGGGGAGCTGCCTTCTTGACCTGCTGCAGTCCACGTGCTGTAGATACACCCACAGGACTGTTAAGAATGGAGCTCTAGGATTTTAACTCAGCGAGGACTTGCGGAGCCTTTAGCTTTGATCTTTGGGTCCTCACTGTCCAAGGGGATTGTCATGATGTGGGTATGCCGGCGTTGGACTGGCGTAAACACAGTAAAAAGTCTGACAACACCAGGTTTTAGTCCAACCGATTTATTTGATAATATTCTCACAAGCTTTCGGGGTTAGTCCCTTCGTCAGGTGAATGGAGAGTTCTGGCCATTGTGCCAGAGCACTGGAGAGTGGCAAATATTGTTCCTCTTTTCAAGAAAGGAAATAGGAATGACCCTGGTAATTATAGGCCAGTTAGTCTTACTTCAGTGATCGGTAAGTTAATGGAAAGGATCCTGATTTATGACCATTTGGAAAGATGCAGTTTAATCCGGGATAGTCAGCACAGTCTCGTGAGGGGTAAGTCCTGCCTCACAAATTTGATTGAATTCTTTGAGGAAGTAACTAAGTGTGTGGACGAAGGTAGAGCAGTAGATGTCGTATACATGGATTTTAGTAAGGCATTTGATGAGGTTCCCCATGGTAGGCTCATGAAGAAGATAAGGATGTGTGGGATAGAAGGAAATTTGGCCGATTGGATAAGTAACTGGCTGTCTCATAGAAGTCATGATGTGGGTATGCCGGCGTTGGACTGGCGTAAACACAGTAAAAAGTCTCACAAGAGAATATTATCAAATAAATCGGTTGGACTAAAACCTGGTGTTGTCAGACTTTTTACTGTGTCTCATAGAAGACAGAGGGTGGTGGTGGAAGGAAAATTTTCAGACTGGAGGCCAGTTACCAGCGGTGTACCACAGGGATCAGTGCTGGGTCCTCTGCTACTTGTGATTTTTATCAATGACTTGGAAGAGGGGGCTGAAGGGTGGGTTAGTAAATTTGCTGATGACACCAAGATTGGCGGAGTAGTGGATGAGATGGAGGGCTCTTGCAGGCTCCAAAGAGACATTTATAGGATGCAGAGCTGGGCAAAAAAGTGGCAGATGGTGTTTAACCCTGATAAGTGCGAGGTGATTCATTTTGGTAGAACATTTGTGGATTACAGGGTTAACGGCAGGGTTCTGAGGAATGTAGAGGAACAGAGAGATCTTGGGGTTCATATCCACAGGTCTCTGAAGGTTGCCACTCAAGTGGATAAAGACGTGAAGAAGGCTTATTGTGTGTTAGCGTTTATTAACAGGGCATTTGTGTTTAAGAGCTGTGGGGTTATGCTGCAACTATACCAGACGTTGGTGAGACCACATTTGGAATATTGTGTTCAGTTCTGGTCACCTCACCATAAGAAGGATGTGGAAGCATTGGAGAGAGTGCAGAGGAGATTTACCAGGATACTGCCTGGTTTGGAGGGTAGGTCTTATGAGGAAAGGTTGAGGGAACATAAGAACATAAGAAATAGGAGCAGGAGTAGGCCATCTGGCCCTTCGAGCCTGCCCCACCATTCAATGAGATCATGGCTGATCTGTCGTGACTCAGCTCCACCTTCCCGCCCTCTCCCCATAACCCTTAATCCCCTCTCTTATCAAAAACCCATCAACCCGTTTCTTAAAAATATTTAGCGAGGCAGCCTCCACCACTTCAACGGGCAGAGAATTCCAGAGATTCACCACCCTTTGAGTGAAGAAGTTCCTCCTCAACTCCGTTCTAAACTGCCTCCCCTTTATCTTGAGGCTGTGCCCCCTAGTCCTACTGTCTTTTTTGAGCGGGAACAGTCTCTCCACCTCTATCCTATCCATCCCATTCATCATCTTATATGTCTCAATGAGATCTCCCCTCATTCTTCTAAACTCTAACGAGTACAAGCCTAGTTTATTCAGCCTCTCCTCATAGCTCAATCCCCTCAACTCCGGTATCAGCCTAGTAAACCTCCTCTGCACTCCCTCCAGGGCCAAAATATCCTTGCGCAGGTGCGGCACCCAAAACTGCACACAGTACTCCAGCCGCGGCCTCACTAATGCCCTATACAGCTGCAGCAAGACCTCCCTACTTTTATATTCAATCCCCCTCGCTATGAAGGCCAGCATCCCATAGCTGGGGCTTTTCTCTTTGGAGCGGAGGAGGATGAGAGGCGACTTAATAGAGGTTTATAAGATGATGGGAGGGATAGATAGGTGGACGTGCAAAGACTATTTCCTCGGGTGGACGTAGCTGTCACTAGGGGGCATAACTATAAGGTTCATGGTGGGAGATATAGGAGGGATGTCCAAGGTGGGTTCTTTATTCAGAGAGAGGTTGGGGTGTGGAATGCACTGCCTGCTGTGATAGTGGAGTCGGACACTTTAGGAACTTTCAAGCGGTTATTGGACAGGCACATGGAGCACACCAGAATGATAGGGAGTGGGGATAGCTTGATCTTAGGTTTGGATAGAGCTCGGCACGACATTGAGGGCCGAAGGGCCTGTACTGTGCTGTACTGTTCTACGTTCTATGAAGCTCACGGGGAGGACATACAGATTCAGTGGACAGTGATCCCCCGTGCTGGGAATTGAACCTGGGTCCCCGGCAATGGGAGGCAGCAGTGCTAACCGCAGTGTCACCGTGCTGCCCCGTAAGATACTCTGTCGGAGATTCAGTGCAGATCTGAATGGCCTCGTTCTGCACTGTTGAGATTCTCTGATCTGCTCTGCTGCTGGCAGTTGAACAGCGCGCGAGGACAGAATCGGGGCTGAGTCTGCGACTGCTGCTGCTCGCGGTCTTTGTTTCAGGGTGGAAGGGCCGGTACGGCACGAAGCGACTGCTCCATTTCCACTTACGTTCCGGCACTGTCGGCAAGGTTGCCCTGACAGGGCCCCCAGCAGAACGGAGAAAGCTCACACTGCAACATCAGCAACTGCTCCTCAGAAAGAGCCATGATGCGGAGATGCTGGCGTTGGACTGGGGTAAACACAGTAAGAAGTCTCACCACACCAGGTTAAAGTCCAACATGTTTATTTGATAGTAATCCCCCAAGCTTTTGGAAGCGGTGTCCCTTCGTCAGGTGTGTCAGCGAAAGGCATATAAAGTCACACACAGTTTACAGAATACTGATTAGAATGCAAGTCTTTACAGCTAACCTGCTATTCAAGTCTTAAAGATAAAGCTTTAAGATAAAGATAAAATGTCTTTGGTTGGATTTAACCTGGTGTTGTGAGTCTTCCTCAGAAAGAGCAGCAGAGGGAGCTTTATTCCCCATCGAGCTGTGTGCCTGCCTCTCTGAGAGTGCTTGGTGCGGACACCGTTTTCTAAATTGGAATGAGTAACACTGGGGAAAGATGGAGTCTAACTGAGGGTAAATACTGGTTTCAGATTCAGCACATTGGCTTTTCAGTCAGTTTTAAAAACTAAAGACTTGCATTTATGTAGCGACCTTTATTATCAGCATTTTTTTTTTAAGTGTTTCGTAACCCAAGTGTGGTGGGCTTGGTTGAGCTGTACTGTTAACTCTGCTGCAGCCGTCACCTGTCATCTTGTGTGCTTGGCAGATATGAGCCAAAATATTAAAGCTCACTGTCCTGTGGTGTCAGGGCGCTACGTAACTACATCTTGATACAGGCCAATAGAAGCTCACTGGTAGCAGTTACCTGGTTAAGGTAACTTTTTTCACTGTGGAGAATCTCTGCTGGACGACTGCAATTATCGCTCTTTGTGTGACTATCTAAAGTTTATTTACTAGTCAAAAGTAAGCTTAACGTTATCACTGCAATGAAGTTACTGTGAAAATCCTCCAGTCACCACACTCCTGTCCGCCTGTTCAGGTACACTGAGGGAGAATTTAGCACGACCAGTGCACCTAACCAGCGTTAGGACTGTGGGTGGAAACTGGAGCACCCGGAGGAAACCCACACAGACAGAAGGGAGAAGGTGCAAACTCCGCGCAGTGACCCAAGCGGGGAATCGAACCTGGGCTGTGAGGCAGCAGTGCTAACTGTCTTAGGATTGGAAAATGACAGAGTGGAGGAAGAGGCCATTGAACCCATGGTGATAGTGTTGTCCCTTTGAAAGAGCAGTCATGCTTAGTCCCGCTCCCCCTTGCTACTCCCGAGAGCCCTGCACATTCTTCCCCTCCATCCACACTTCCCTTTTGGAAGTCACAGGCTGCACGTTGACACAATGGTTTGCACTGCTGCCTCACAGTGCCAAGGACCCGGGTTCGATTCCTGGCTTGGGTCACAGTCTGTGCGGAGTCCACATGTTCTCCCCGTGTCTGCGTGGGTTTCCTCCGGGCGTTCCAGTTTCCTCCACAGTCTGGAGGATGTGCTGGTTAGGTGCATTGACCATATTAAATTCTCCTCAGTGTACCCAAACAGGCACGGAGTGTGGCCTCTAGGGGATTTTCACAGTAACTTCATTGCAGTGTTGATGTAAGCCTACTTGTGACTTTAATAAAAATTAAACTTTAGATGGAATCTGCCCAAGCAGGCAGCATTAACCAATCGTTGTGAAAAAAGAATTCTCCTCCCATCTATCCTCTTTGCCAATCACCTTCAATCTCTGTCCCTCTCAGCTGCAGGCACAGTTTCCCCTTACTTACTCTGTCAAAACCCACCAGGATTTTGAACACCTCGATCTAATCTCCTTTTACCCCTCTCTGCTCGAAGGAGAAAAATCCCAGCTCCTCCAATCTCTTCATGTAATTAAAGCCCCTGATCCCTGGGAATATTCCAGTAAATCCACTCTGTACTCACTCGGAGGCCTTGTGACGCTATCTGTGGGAAATCTTTTAGACACTGATTGAGTTACAGTATTGTCCAAAGCTGTGATTTTGGCTTTTTATTATTAATCAGAAGTAGGTTTACATTAACACTGCGATGAAGAGAATGTGCAAACTCTGCACAAATAGTACCCAAGCTAATTGAAGATAATTGGTAATTGATAATCTCCAGTTGGTGAAAGGTTATCTCCAATTTCAACAGGATCTTGATCAATTGGGCCAGTGGGCTGACGATTGGCAGATGGAGTTTAATTTAGACAAATTGGAGACGATGCATTTTGGTAGATTGAACCAGGGCAGGATTTACTCAGTTAATGTCAGGGCGTTGGGTAGAGTTACAGAACAAAGATCTCAAGGTACATGTTCATAGTTCCTTGAAAGTGGAGTCACAGGTAGACAGAGTGGTGAAGAAGGCATTCGGCATGCTTGGTTTCATTGGTCAGAACATTGAATACAGGAGTTGGAATGTCTTGTTGAAGTTGTACAAGACATTGGTAAGCCTACACTTGGAATACTGCGTGCAGTTCTGGTCACCCTATTATAGAAAGGGTATTATTAAACCAGAAAGAGTACAAAAAAGATTTACTAGGATGCTACTGGGACTTGATGGTTTGGGTTATAAGGAGAGGCTGGATAGAGTGGAACTTTTTCCTCTGGGGCGGAGGAAGCTGAGGGGTGATCTTACAGAGGTCTATAAAATAATGAGGGGCATAGATCAGCTAGATAGTCAATGTCTTTTCCCAAAAGTAGGGGGAGTCTAAAACTAGAGGGCATAGGTTTATGGTGAGAGGGGAGAGACACAAGTGTCCAGAGGGGCAATTTTTTTCAGGAAGAAGTCTCACAACGCCAGATTAAAGTCCAACAGGTTTATTTGATAGCAAACACCACAAGCTTTTGGAGCACTGCTCCTTCATCAGGTGAGTGGATGAAGACCTGATGAAGAAACTGATGAAGAAACTGCGCTCTGAAAGCAAGTGGTGTTTACTGTCAAATGAAGCTGTTGGACTTTAATCTGGTGATGTGAGACTTCTTACTGTGTTTACCCCAGTCCAACGCCGGCATCTCTACATCATGACTACCATTGACACCACAATTTTTTTACACAGTGGCTGGCGAGTGTCTGGAACGAGCTGCCAGAGGTAGGTAGTAGAGGCGGGTACAATTTTGTCTTTTAAAAAGCATTTAGACAGTTACATGGGTACAATGGGTATAGAGGGATATGGGCCAAATGCGGGCAAATGTTCTAGTCCTGCCCACCCAGGACCAGACATTCCCACCTGACGTCAACGGATCGTTCGCTGGTCTGTCAAATTCCCCACCCCGCTCGCAGTGACTCCTGAGGCAGGCGCGACCAGAAGTCCATTGGCTCTTGATTCGCGTTCCCACGGACGCTGCCTGACCTGCTGAGTGTTTCCGGCATTTTCTGTTTCCGTTTTCTAATGCAAACATATTCGTTTTGGACCCGGTTGGTCAGTAACCACTCCAGTCAATATATTTCGAACAGAATTGGGTCAAATCAGCGAACGGGAGCCTCTCCAGAGGTGGCTTGCAATTGCTTCAGAAATCTGAGCATCTCATAATTGTGCTTTAATGAACCGCTCTGATGATTGAATGTGTCTGAAAAGCTACATTTGGCTGAAGTCCACAGTGCGTTTTCAATGAGTAAGCACTGGAGGTTAACTGAACTGCGCTAATTAGTCAGTGTGTGTAATGTATTTGTCATCATTGTAATTCCTAAGCGAGCGACATGAGACCAGAGATCCTGCTACCCCCCCCCTGCCCCTCAATCCTGGAAAATATTTAGAATATTTTTTCAGGAAGAAGTCTCACAACGCCAGATTAAAGTCCAACAGGTTTATTTGATAGCAAACACCACAAGCTTTTGGAGCACTGCTCCTTCATCAGGTGAGTGGAGAACTCTCCACTGGTGATGTGAGACTTCTTACTGTGTTTACCCCAGTCCAACGCCGGCATCTCTACATCATGACTACCATTGACACCACAAAGAATTGTCTTTGCCCAGCAGGCAACCAGAGGCTCCAGAGAGCAGCCTTCTCTATTCTGCTGTACGGAGGATGGGTGTTGGCTGTGTGTGGCCCCTTGTGCACTTGGTACAGTACAGAATGACAGCAAGCTAATGTCCTAAGTTCAGTTGGTCTCTCAAAGGCGCTCTGGGTCTTGTTGGGTTGAATTTTGAGAACTTCTAGTAAATCTTCCCTGCTCCAAACTTCTCCAGTCTGTGTGTGTGTGTGTGTGTGTATCCCAAGCCCCTCATCCCCGGAACTGTTCTCGTGCATCTTTCCCTCACATTCGGTTCGATTCCCGGCTCGGGTCACTGCCTGTGTGGAGTTTGCACATTCTCCTCGTGTCTGCGTGGGTTTTCTCCGGGTGCTCCGGTTTCCTCCCACAGTCCAAAGATGTGCGGGTTAGGTTCATTGGCTATGCTAAAAATTGCCCCTTAGTATCCTGGGATGTGTAGCTTAGAGGCATTAGCAGGTAAAATGTATGGGGATAGGGTCTGGGTGGGATTGTGTTCGATGCAGACTCGATGGGCCGAAGGGCCTGTTTCTGCACTGTAAGGTTCTCTGTTCTATGTTCTCCAGAGTCTTCACATCCTTCTGGAATTGTGACACTCAGAACTGGACACAGTTGCCATGTTAAACATGTTGGATGGAGCACTGTTTCCGCTACGCCACATTGCGACTATGCAATGTGTTTATATTGTGCGGATGCCTGAGGTTGGCACCCTGCAATATCTAATTTACACCGCCCGATGAGGGGAGGTGGTGGCACTGGACTAGCAACCCAGATATGCAGGATAATGCTCTGCAGATCAAGGTTTAATCCCAGGGATGGGAATGTAGAGGGCTTATTGATGACGTACCAGTATGTATACTCAGGGTACAGCCCAAGCTATGAGCTGACTCCATGTTTGCTTCTGCACAGGTCTCTGTCCAGTCCAGAACTGACTCTAGTCTCAGTTTGGGTGTCCCTTTACATCACACTGTGGGTGCTAGTGTTGCCATTCCATACATTAACCCTTCTCATGAAGAACAAAGAAAATTACAGTGCAAGAACAGGCTCTTCAGCCCACCAAGCCTGCACCGACAATATTGCCTGACTCAACTAAAACCCCCTCCCCTTCCAGGGACCGTATCCCTCTATTCCCATCCTATTCATGTATTTGTTAAGATGCCACTATTCTATTCACTTCCACTTCCTCCCTCGGCAGCGAGTTCCAGGCACCCACCATTCTCTGCGTAAAAAAACTTGCCTTGTACGTCTCCCTTAAACCTTGCCCCTCGCACCTTAAATCTGTGCCACCTAGAAATTGACTCCTCCATCCTGGAAAAAAAGCTTCTGATTATCCACTCTATCCATGCCTCTCATAATCTTGTAGACTTCTACCAAGTCGCCCCCTCAACTTCCGTCGTTCCAATACGAACAAACCAGGTTCCTCCAAACCTCTCCTCGTAGCTAATGCCCTCCACATCAGGGAGCATCCTGGTAAATCTTTTCTGCACCCTCTCCAAAGCCTCCACATCCTTCTGGTAGTGTGGTGACCAGAATTGAACACTATATTCCAAGTGTGGCCTTACTAAGGTTCTATAAAGCTGCAACATGATTTGCCTATTTTTAAACTCAATACCCCGGCTGATGAAGGCAAGCATGCCGTATGGCTTCTTGACTACCTTCTCCACCAGCGTTGCCACTTTCAGTGACCTGTACACCCAGATCCCTCTGTCTATCAATACTCTTAAGGGTTCTGCCATTTACTCTATATTATGCCATGTACTCTTATTCTACAGTTAGAGCACAGGAGGAGCCCTTCAGCCTATGTGGAGAAGTGTGAGGTAATTCACTTTGGTAGGAATAACGGATGTGTCGAGTATAGGGCTAACGGGAGGACTTTGAATAGTGTGGATGAGCAGAGGGATCTAGGTGTATGTGTACATAGATCCCTGAAAGTTGGGAGTCAAGTAGATAAGGTTGTTAAGAAGGCATACGGTGTCTTGGCGTTTATTGGTAGGGGGATTGAATTTAGGAGTCGCAGCGTCATGTTGCAACTGTACACAACTCTGGTGCGGCCGCACTTGGAGTACTGTGTGCAGTTCTGGTCCCCACATTACAGGAAGGATGTGGAGGCTTTGGAGAAGGTGCAGAGGAGGTTGACCAGGATGTTGCCTGGTATGGAGGGGAGGTCCTATGAGGAGAGGCTGAGGGATTTGGGGTTGTTTTCGCTGGAAAGAAGGAGGCTAAGAGGGGACCTTATTGAAACATATAAGATGATTAGAGGTTTAGATAGGGTGGATACTAATAGCCTTTTTCCTCTGATGGAGAAATCTAGCACGAGGGGGCATGGCTTTAAATTAAGCGGTGGTAGTTATAGGACTGATGTCAGGGGTAGGTTCTTTACCCAGAGGGTGGTGAGGGATTGGAATGCCCTGCCTGCTGCAGTTGTAAATGCGCCTAGTTTGGGGGCATTTAAGAGATCCGTGGATAGGTTTATGGACAAAAAGGGATTGGTTTAGGTTAGTGGGTCATTGTTTTTGTAACTGGTCGGCGCAACATCGTGGGCCGAAGGGCCTGTTCTGCGCTGTAATGTTCTATGTTCTATGTTCTATCATACCCTCTGGGCTCTCTAAAAAACAGTAACTCAGGTCATCCCACGCCTCCGCCTTTTTCCTGCATTTTCTTTCTCTTCAGGTGTTTATTCAATTGCCTTCAGAAAGCCATGACTAAATCTGCTTCCACCACAGTCTCAGACAGTGCATTCCGCATCATAATCATGTGATGCAAAGAAAGTCATGTAATTAATAGAATCCCTGCAGTGCAGAGAAGGCCATTCAGCCCTCAAAGCTGCACCAATTCCCTGACAGAGTAACTTACTCAGCCCCTCTCCCCTGCACATTTCCCACAGCTTCGCATTCACCCCACTAGTCCTCCTAACTTACACATCTTTGGACACTTAAGTGTCAATTTAGCATGGCCAATCCACCTACCCATCTTGGGACTGTGGGAGGAAACCAGAGCACTTGGAGGAGACCCGTGAAGATACAGGGAGAATGTGCAAACTCCACACAGATAGTCATCCAAGGCCAGAATTGAACCTGGGTCCCTGTGAGGCAGCAGCGCGAACCACTGCGCCACTGCTCCATTCTCTCTCATGTTGTATTTGGTCCTTCTTCACCTTAAACCAATGGCCTCTGGTTCTCAGTCCTCCTGCAAACAGGAGCAGCTTCTGTTCTATTGTTTTGAGAACTTCCAGCAAGTCTTATCTTAAAACTTCTCCCGTCTATCTATGCATCCAAAGTCCCTCATCCCCAGAACCATTCTCTTGAATGTGTGCAGTGTCAGCGAGCTGCAGGCGAGGTGGTGGCATCGTAATAATATTGCTGAACTAGTAATCCAGAGACCCAGGGTGATACTTTAGGGACCCGGGCTCGAATCCCACCACGGCAGATGGTGAAATTTGAATTCCACATAAAATCTGGAATTAAGTGTCCAATGATGACCGTAAAATCAGTGTTGATTGTCGGAGAAACCCAAAAGTGGCTTACTTATGTCCTTTAGGGAAGGAAATCTGCCACCCTTACCTGGAGTGGTCTACATGTAACTCCAGACACAGAGCATGCCCTCTGAAATGGGCGAGCAAGGCAAGGTGAATTAGGGATGGGCAGTAAGTGTTGGCTCAGCCAGCGATGCCCACATCTGCTGAATGAATTTTAAGCAAACAGTACTCTTGTGGTTGGAGAGTTCTCGGCCTGCACTGTACTCTGCTCCTGCCCCACAGCGTACTCCGAGTGTCAATAGGTTTGTGTACTTTTCTATAATATTGTTTCCTTCACTTATTACATCTTGTTGTTAATCCAGTAGAAAAGAGACTTGCTGTAGAATCATAGAATCTACAGCAGGAAGACAGGCCCTTCAGCCCAAACTGGTCCATGTTGACCAAAATGCACTTCGAAGCTAATCCCACTTGTCTGCATTTGGCCCATATCCCTCTAAACCTTTCCTATCCGTGTACCCGTCCAAATGCCTTTTAAATGATGTCCATGTCAAAAATGTCAAAGTTTATGTAGCACCTTTCAATTTCTCGGGGAACACCAAAAGTGCTTTACAACCAATGATGTCTCTTGATGGTACGTCTTGCACTCATCAGAATAATTACAAGAATAACAAATTAAAAGACCACCACAATTTATATTTGGGGAGAACAGTGGGCATTCCTGATGAATGCGGCCAAACAGTTTTGGCAAGGTGTCTCCCTTTCCAGCAATAATGAATGAAGGTCTGGATATTTTTGGAGTCCAGGAGGCTCCGTGGATCTTTAAAAATAGCAGCTGGGATCCTATCACTGGATCCTTGGTCCCATTTTTGGAATTCCCTATTTTCACCAGCATGGGATGAGGATGCAGGATGCTATGGTTGTGAATCCACACATGCACTCCCAAAGTGGATGGCTTTGTTGCAGGGATCGATATCTCATCATTTTGTGAAGTAGGGGCATCTTTACATGGAGTCATGGACATGGTCTCATACCCTTCTTGCCAACCCCTGCCCCTCCACCCATTCCCCATGATCCTTCATACATAAGAACATAAGAAATAGGAGCAGGAGTAGGCCATCTAGCCCTTCGAGCCTGCCCCGCCATTCAATAAGATCATGGCTGATCTGTCGTGGCTCAGTTCCACCTTCCCACCCTCTCCCCATAACCCTTAATCCCTTCTCTTATCAAAAACCCATCAACACGATTCTTAAAAATATTTAGCGAGGCAGCCTCCACCACTTCAACGGGCAGAGAATTCCAGAGATTCACCACCCTTTGAGTGAAGAAGTTCCTCCTCAACTCTGTTCTAAACCGCCTCCCCTTTATCTTGAGGCTGTGCCCCCTAGTCCTACTGTCTTTTTTGAGCGGAAAGAGTCTCTCCACCTCTATCCTATCCATCCCATTCATCATCTTATACGTCTCAAGGGCACCACACTAACCTACGCTTCTCTGTCCAGCCACTACTTTTTTCAAAAATGCTTTTACCGTAGCCCTAATTAAAGTGCCAGTTATCCAGACCCATTAAAATATCAGTAGCTGAAACTGCAAGAAATTAACACATCTTTATCTCGTGTAAATCATTAGTGTGCAATGGACAAAATAAGTCACAGAGAAAGCCTTGACAGTTGAGCAATGTTTTCCCTGGGTGCAGCTGTCTAAACCGACAAATGGATATCTGGGCCCTCAACAAACTCTGATAATGCATTTAGGGCTAAGAGTCCAGATATCTATTTTCTTTTTTAAAGGAAGTTGAAAGTTACCAAGGAATAATTAAAAAAAAATTCTTCTTCACGTATTATTGATACCATAGGACTGAAGTGGTTCAGAATAAAGTGTATATTGGGTGAATGGGAATGCAAGTGCCAGAGTTGGGCATGGAGGTTATGATGGTCATGGGTGCGCGTGTTTGTGAAGGGGCAGAGATTGGCAAGGAAGTTAAAGGAGACTTTGGGGATTTGGCTGAGGAGCATGAGGTAACATGAGTTGACATTGATGGGGAATATTGGGGAGGGTGAAGCGGTTGGGGGGGGGGTGAGAACTGGAGTGCTACTTTTTATTGTGATTTTAGAGTAATTGAGAAAGGTGGACCTTATCAACAGTCCCTTCCCATAAATAACTGACAGCCCTGATAGCTATTCTTGATAGTTTGATAGCTGAACTGTTTCTGAGGATGGTCCCCCACCCCAAGCGAAAATCCCATTTTTGCAAGCACTTTCACCCGCTGGGGAGGTTGGTGACTCCCGATCCACATCTCAGTTGATAATCTGCTGCCTCTGCACTGTCATAGAACCCCTACAGTGCAGAAGAGGCCATTCGGCCCATCAAGTCTGTACCTAGTACAATACCATCTAGGCCCTGGCCCCATAACCCTATGTATTTGCCCCGCTAATCTCCCTAACACTAAGGGTCAATTTAGCATGGCCAATCCCACCTAAACAACACGTCTTTCGGACTGTGGGAGGAAACCGGAGCATCCGGAGGAAACCCACGGCAGACATGGGAAGAATGTGCAGACTCCGCTTAGACAGTGACCCAAGCCGGGAATCGAACCCAGGTCCCTGACACTGTGAGGCAGCAGTGCCAAACATTGTGGCACTGTGCCACCCATTATTTTGACTGTCAACTGATTTTCGGGAAGATTTGGCACTGGATAGTTCCACCCAGTTTCCATTCATCACCCTCCCTAGGGATTCCTCGCACCATTAACACACTGTTATTGTGCAGGAAACACAGCAGTCGACTCACGCACAGCAAGCTCCCAGAAAAAGTGATCTGATGTTGGCCACATAGCCATTTGTTTTAAGTGATCCTCAAAGAGTAAAGAACGTGTTGGATGTGAACTTATTTATCATAGGGTAGCATTTTGGATAGTGCGACAGTCCCACAGCCTCAAGATAAAGGGGGGGGGCGGTTTAGAACAGAGTTGAGGAGGAACTTCTTCACTCAAAGGGTGGTGAATCTCTGGAATTCTCTGCCTGTTGAAGTGGTGGAGGCTGCCTCGCTAAATATTTTTAAGAAGCGGGTTGATGGGTTTTTGATAAGAGAGGGGATTAAGGGTTATGGGGAGAGGGCGGGAAGGTGGAGCTGAGTCACGACAGATCAGCCATGATCTTATTGAATGGCGGGGCAGGCTCGAAGGGCCAGATGGCCTACTCCTGCTCCTATTTCTTATGTTCTTATGTAAATTCGATTTGCCTCCACCACCACCTTTTAAGAGGCTTCTGGATGAGTACATGGGATTTAATAGGATTGAGGGTAACAGGTAAGCCTAGTCGGTAGGGATATGATCGACGCAACTTGTGGGCCAAAGGGCCTGTTTGTGCTGTAGTTTTTCTATGTTCTAACTCACATCCAAGACTTTGCCGGGAGTCCCAGTGGCTGCACAGATGTGGAAAATGATTGAAAGCTGTTACTTCGGGCTCCAGTAACTGGTGTCGATTAAGAGATGCGAGTCAGTGTAATCAGCCCGTCGTGACAATTGTATCCAAATCCATCACCCGTTCTTAGGCATTCCAAATCTTGCAGGCTCATTTTTCCGTCCAGTAATGAGCATCACTTCCAGGGATTTGATCCCAGCTCATTCCTTTGACATTATTCTGTGAAAAAAACCATCAACAACTGTTGGCAGTTGGTGACACTTTGAAAACCCCCTGGAGCAGAGAAGTGAATCATCTTATATCTCATTGAGACGTATAAGATGATGAATGGGATGGATAGGATAGAGGTGGAGAGACTCTTCCCGCTCAAAAAAGACAGTAGGACTAGGGGGCACAGCCTCAAGATAAAGGGGAGGCGGTTTAGAACAGAGTTGAGGAGGAACTTCTTCACTCAAAGGGTGGTGAATCTCTGGAATTCTCTGCCCGTTGAAGTGGTGGAGGCTGCCTCGCTAAATATTTTTAAGAAACGGGTTGATGGGTTTTTGATAAGAGAGGGGATTAAGGGTTATGGGGAGAGGGCGGGAAGGTGGAGCTGAGTCACGACAGATCAGCCATGATCTTATTGAATGGTGGGGCAGGCTCGAAGGGCCAGATGGCCTACTCCTGCTCCTATTTCTTATGTTCTTATGATCACAGCTCCCGGATTGGCTCGCCTCTCTGCGTCTTGGCTTTTGGATCTGCCTGGTGTTTGTCTGTTTTCCCCTGTGACGGTTCAGACCAGGGTTCTGGCTAAGCTGTGCGTGTCCGGGGAAGAACAGGAAGCCTTGGCTTCCAGACATCACCTTTCAAATTCTCTGCAGCCTCACCTTTGACGTGCGGTCAACATTGTGTTATCGTAGAATCCCTGCAGTGCAGAAGGAAGCCATTCGGCCCATCGAGCCTGCACTGACAGCAATCCCACCCAGGCCCTATCCCCATAACCCGTCTGACATTGAGGATCAAATGGCCTCCTTTTGCACTGTAGGGATTCAGTGTGGCCAATGCACTTAACCTGCACATCCTTGGACTGTGGGAGGAAACCCACACAAGCACGGGGCAAGATGTTGTGCACGATGTGGCGGCCAAGTTTTGTGCACAGCAAGATCCCAGAAACGTGAAAAAGGGGGGGGCGGTTTAGAACAGAGTTGAGGAGGAACTTCTTCACTCAAAGGGTGGTGAATCTCTGGAATTCTCTGCCCGTTGAAGTGGTGGAGGCTGCCTCGCTAAATATTTTTAAGAAACGGGTTGATGGGTTTTTGATAAGAGAAGGGATTAAGGGTTATGGGGAGAGGGCGGGAAGGTGGAGCTGAGTCACGACAGATCAGCCATGATCTTATTGAATGGCGGGGCAGGCTCGAAGGGCCAGATGGCCTACTCCTGCTCCTATTTCTTATGTTCTTATGTTCTTAAAATCAGCAGACATCCAGTTTGCAAGGTTTGGATGAGAATTGAAAGTTGGCCAGGATTCCCCTGCTCCAGTCTAAATAGGAACAGGGGTTCTGTTACTACTATCCGAAAGATCAGATGGGGTTCTGGTCTAACGTCTCGGCTGAAAGATGGCATCCTGGTGGCATTGCAGCATTCCCTCGTTCGGGCACTGATGCCCCTCTGGATGGTGCTTTGAACCCTCGATGTCCTGACACTGGGCGAAATCTTGAGCCCACGTTTGCCGTGTGCGTGCGAGGTTGCCAGCAGCGTCGCAAGATGTGGAAGTTGAAGTCCTCGCTGGTAAGACCCTGGCAATGTCGCCAGCTTCATGCCCATAGGTAATATCAGTAAACGTCCCCCCACCCTCTGGCTGTGCTTTGACACAACCACCACCAACCACCCATCCCCCTCGCCATACCTTCAAACCACGTAACGTCAGCATGGTTTACAACAGGTTCACCCAGACATGAGCTTGTCCTGGGGTCTTCCCAACAATACAGTGATAAGTATAGCCCTCTGGAGAGAGGGACATTCTGAGGCACTGCCAATTTGGCACAGGTTGGCACTGGGTTGGCACCATGCAGCACAGATGTTGGCCTTCAGCTGATTTGATTCACTGATATCCAAGATCACGTGATATTTCAAAACAGCTCAAGGCATTGGACACATTTCTGAAGACTCTTGCTCCAGAACCTGCCATGCCCCTAGCCAAGCTGGCATCTCCCCGACAATGTGGAAAATTGCCCAGGTACGTCCTGTACGCAAGAAACAGAATGAATCCAACCCAGCCAATTACCATCCCATCATTTGGCCCTCGATCACCTCTAAAGGGATAGGAAGTGCAGTCAACCGCACTGGAAAGCAGAATGTATTCATCAATTGGAGTTTGCACATTCTCCTCATGTCTGCGTGGGTTTCCTCTGGGTACTCCGGTTTCCTCCCACGGTCCAAAGATGTGCGGGGTTAGGTTGATTGGCCATGCTAAGAAGTTGCTCCTTAGCGTCCAGGGATGTGTAGGTTAGAGGGATTAGTGGGTATAATATGCAGGGATATGGGGGGTAGGGCTCGGGTGGGATGGTGTTCAGTGCAGACTCAATGGGCCAAAGGGCCACTTTCTGCACTGTAGGGTTCTATGATTCTATGATAACCTGCTCACTGACACTCAGTTTGGGATTTGCCAGGGTCGCTCAGCTCCTGTCCTCATTAGCCTTGGATAAAACATGGAAGAAGAGCTGAAGAACATCAAGGGTTGGAGCAAAATGGAAGGGAATGGGAATAAGGGGAAAAGCTGTCCGCTGACTGGAGTCATACTGCTGGTAGCTGTGAGGTGGAGATCCCAGTGTTGGACTGGAGTCAGCGGTTAAAGTCCAACAGGTTTGTTTGGAATCACAGGCCTTCACAGCGCTACTCCTTCATCAATCACCTGATGAAGGAGCAGTGCTCTGAAAGCTCATGATTCCAAATTCCAAATGTTTGACTTTAACCTGGTGTTGTGAGGTTTCTTACAGAGTCATAGCTCACACAAAGGAGGATGGGTGTTGCTACTGGTGTCCAATCATCTCAGCTCCAGGACATCACTGCAGGAGTTCCCCGGATGGTTTCCTAGGCCCAAACCATCTTTAGTTTCTATAGATAAGATTGAACATACATAGAACATTACAGCGCAGAACAGGCCCTTCGGCCCACGATGTTGCGCCGAAAAGTTACAAAAACAATGACCCACTAACCTAAACCAATCCCTTTTTGTCCATAAACCTATCCACGGATCTCTTAAATGCCCCCAAACTAGGCACATTTACAACTGCAGCAGGCAGGGCATTCCAATCCCTCACCACCCTCTGGGTAAAGAACCTACCCCTGACATCCGTCCTATAACTAGCACCCCTTAATTTAAAGCCATGCCCCCTCGTGCTAGCTTTCTCCATCCGAGGAAAAAGGCTATTACTATCCACCCTATCTAAACCTCTAATCATCTTATATGTTTCAATAAGATCCCCTCTTAGCCTCCTTCTTTCCAGCGAAAACAACCCCAAATCCCTCAGCCTCTCCTCATAGGACCTCCCCTCCATACCAGGCAACATCCTGGTAAACCTCCTCTGCACCTTCTCCAAAGCCTCCACATCCTTCCTGTAATGTGGGGACCAGAACTGCACACAGTACTCCAAGTGCGGCCGCACCAGAGTTGTGTACAGTTACAACATGACGCTGCGACTCCTAAATTCAATCCCCCTACCAATAAACGCCAAGACACCGTATGCCTTCTTAACAACCTTATCTACTTGACTCCCAACTTTCAGGGATCTATGTACACATACACCTAGATCCCTCTGCTCATCCACACTATTCAAAGTCCTCCCGTTAGCCCTATACTCGACACATCTGTTATTCCTACAAATAAGCAGGGAAATTGTTTTCCACTGGAGAGTGAAACTAGAACTAGGGGGCATGGCCTCAAAATAAAGGGGAGCAGATTTAGGACTGAGTTGAGGAGGAACTTCTTCACACAATCTGTGGAGTTCCCTGCCCAGTGAAGCAGTTGAGGCTACCTCATTGAATGTTTTTAAGGCAAAGATAGATAATTTTTTGAACAGTAAAGGAATTAAGAACATAAGAACATAAGAAATAGGAGCAGGAGTAGGCCATCTGGCCCTTCGAGCCTGCCCCGCCATTCAATAAGATCATGGCTGATCTGTCGTGACTCAGCTCCACCTTCCCGCCCTCTCCCCATAACCCTTAATCCCTTCTCTTATCAAAAACCCATCAACCCGTTTCTTAAAAATATTTAGCGAGGCAGCCTCCACCACTTCAACGGGCAGAGAATTCCAGAGATTCACCACCCTTTGAGTGAAGAAGTTCCTCCTCAACTCTGTTCTAAACCGCCCCCCCTTTATCTTGAGGCTGTGCCCCCTAGATTAAGGGTCATGGTGAGCGGGTAAGTGGAGCTGGGTCCACAAAAAGAACATGATCTTATTGAATGGCGGAGCAGACTCGAGGGGCCAGATGGCCGACTCCTGCCCCTAGTTCTTATGTTCTTCGTTGTTTCATGACCTTCCCTCCATTATAATGTCAGTAGTGGGGATGTTTGCTGACAACTGCACAGTGTTCACCCCATTCGCTCAGTTACTGAAGCAGTCCATGCCCAAATGCGCAAAGTCTGCATAACATCCAGACTTAGGCTGACGAGTGGCAATTAACAATCGCAGCATACAACTACCATCCCCTACAAGAGATGATCTTGTATATTCAATGGAAACCCAACCCTTGATATTCAATGGAAACCCAACCCGCATGTGGCAAAGTCTACAGATCCCCCATTGGACTTAGCTGCCATCTCAGAACCCTTTGAATAGAGTGGAAAAAAGTCATCCTCAATTCTGAGAGGGAGAGATTGCCTAAGAGGCAAAAGATATCTGTCTGGACTCATTTATACCACAGCTCTTCGTTCAAAGTCATTTCACTTTTGCTATGACGCAGAGGTTGCTCCCCTTCTGAGAAGCCACACCGAATCCCCCAAAGAGGACTACCTCTCCTCGTAATCTGTTAAAAGTGTTTGGGAAGGTGTTAACTGTTCTTCATTAATGTTTAGAGGTTCGCTAACAGAAAGATCTGGCACTCACTTTAAGTGTATAATTGACAAGTTATTTATTTAACCAACCAGGAACTTTAACTGAACAAGCAACATACCTAGTAAAGTAAGGTGCCACTGAAATGCTGTTCAAAGAAATACAAGGACCATTCATTACCAAAAGAGAATAATTTAGTCACTCTCAAAAAATATATAAGCAGGTTTTGTGGCTTTGGAAAAGTCTTTCGATTTCTCCTGGTGATTCAGCTGTTTGTAAGCTCTTTCTGATTTGGCACCTTTTTTGTTGGATAGATGGAAAGTTTCCTAAAGAGATATTTTAAGTTGACAGGGAGTTACTTTTGCCCTGTCTGTGTTGAGAGATGGCAGTTCTTCAGTTGAACTACAGGCAGCCAGTTAAGTTCCTCTTTATAACTGTGATGACCTATCGATTTTCTTTCATTGGGATTGGTCTGATGTTGACAACAATTCAAATTTGATAGGTTCCTGACAGCTGAGTGTCTTCTTTAAACTGATAGGCAGCTGAATTCAAAAGCCTGGAAAGCCTGTTACCAAGGCAATCCTGATGCTTGGTCCTGGTTACAAATGTTGCACTCTATGTACCCCGTAGGCACCTGCATTTAAACGTCCAAGTACTGACACAAAACCGGCTTTTTGATTGCCATCAGGCTTTTGAATGGACTTACCTTGCATTAAGTTGATCTTTCTCTACACCCTAGCTATGACTGTAACGCTACATTTGGCACTCTCTCCTTTCCTTCTCTATGAACAGTATGTTCTAGAACAACAAAGAACAAAGAAAGTTACAGCACAGGAAAAGGCCCTTCAGTCCTCCAAGCCTGCACTGACCAGGCTGACCGACTTAACTAAAACCCTTGACCCTTCTGGGGACCATATCCTTCTGTTCCCATCCTAGACATGTATTTTTCAAAATGTCCCTTGAAACTCACGATCTTATCCGCTTCCACTACCTCCTCCGGCAGCAGATTCCAGGCACCTACCACCCTCTGTGTAAAAAAACCTGCCTCGTACATCTCCTTTAAACCTTGCCCCTTGCACCTCAAACCAGTGCCCCCTAGTAATTGATTCTTTCGCTTCTGTCTGTATGGTGTGCGAGAAACAATACTTTTCACTGTGTGCTAATACATGAGACAATCATAAATCAAATCAAACCAAAAGCTTTTGAAGAGACCATACTTCACAAACTCAACTTCACAACACTGTTTGAAAAAAAATGTAAAAATTATCCTTTGGCTCAGTAGAGATGACATTGCAGTGTTTGATTTTGTTGCTTACAAATCGTTTGAGCGAAGAGATAATGAATTAGGAGGTTAGCCAGTGGCAAGTCACACCGACCGATAAGTTGATGTTTTATTCTGCAGTCCTTCAAACTTTGCTCATGTTTGAATCTCACCTTTTTGATGATTTTCTGAGCTGTTCTCTACGTTGGGATAAGTGCCAGACTGTTCAGTGTCGACAAGGGAACAGTCTCTTTGAAGTTACTGGGGCGTGCTGTCATTCAGCACCATTCTGTCAATGTTAATGTGCCATTGAGCCGCCGCCATCTGGACAATTGCAGGCACTGGGAGCAGCCGGACATGACTCAGTGACTTCTCCTTTTGCTGTGTGGAATTTTCCACTTGTCAGTTTGAGGGGTTTTAGTGGTGCACTGGCCGTTCTGGACAGCTGGAGTCAACTTCAAGTGGCTTTCTGTATGTATTCACCCACAAGGTAAGGTTTTCCACCAGTGGGGTCATCTGGTCCCACTGAATTGAGCCCTCGGAAATGGGTGCCCCGGCACGGGGTGGACAAGTCACACAAAGGCCCATGGACTTTGTTGGGTCTAGAGGACCCTGCCGTTGGCCAATATCTCGCTGTATCTGCTGCGGGAAAACCCACGGTGTGGGATGAGGTTGGGAAAATCCCGGGCTGGTCTGTAAAGAGGGAATATTTAGGCAAACAAAGGACAAAGAAAACACAGCACAGGTTCAGGCCTTTCGGTCCTCTGAGCCCATACCGATCCTAATGCCCAAACTAAACGAAAGAAACCTTCTGTCCTTACTCAGTCTGTGTCCCCCTATTCTCTTCCTATTCATGTACCCTTCCAGGTGCCTGTTACATGTTGCTAATGTGTCTGCTTCCACCACCTCCTCTGGTAGCGCGTTCCAGGCATCCACCTCTCTCTGCATGAACAACATCCCCCGTACATCTCTCTTAATTTTTCCTTCTCTCACCTTGAACCTGTGCCCCCTGGTAATCGACACTTCCCACTCTTGGAAAAAAGACTCCTGACTATCCACCCTGTCTAAACCTCTCATAAATTTGTAGACCTCTATCAGGGTCTCCTCTCAGTCTCTGTCATTCCAGTGAAGACAATCCTAGTTTGTTCAACCTCTCCTCATATCCAACGCCCTTGAGACCAGGCAACATCTTGATGAACCTTCTGTGCATCTTCTCCAAAGCTTCCACATCCTTCTGGTAATGTGGTGACCAGAACTGCCCGCAATACTCCATTTGCGTGGAAATCCCATTCTTTTAGCAAGGAACAAGTGGCTATAGTTTGCAGACGTACTCCTCATAAACTATGTTTGATCAGGTAACTTTTCCAATTTGCAGAATGATTATCAACTGAAAATCAGTCCCCTCCTCTGTCCTCTGGAACATTTTCCAATGAGATTGAATCCATAACTTCGAGTAATGAGCCCCATGCTGGAGGAAATACCTTTTGGCCTTAGAATTCATGCAAAGCTCTCATCACCTTGAAAATCACACCTGGGTCACCTCAAACCTGCTTCTCTTGCAAGAGAAATCTCCAAACTGTCCCAACCTTTGACTGAAGCCCCTTGCCCTTATAAACCTCCCCACTGCCTTTCCAAGGACAGATCCCAAAGCTCCAACAGTGCGATGGCGAGGAGATCCTTGGAAGGATGTGATCGGAAGTTTTCCCAAAGTTAACATGTGACTTCCCCTCTGTCATAGAGTCATAGGTAGAATTTTACAGCACAGAAAGAGATCCTTCAGCCCATCATGAATGCACTGGCCATCACGTACCTATCTGTTCTAATCCCATTCACTTACATTTGGTCTCTAACCTTGTATGCTATGGCGTTAAATGTGTTCTTTCCTTCTCCTCCAGAATCTCGTTGATCAGAAGTGGTGAGAAGCTCCATGCACAGGAACACTTGATCGTGCAGGAATACCTTGATAAACCGTTCCTGCTGGAGGGATACAAGTTCGACCTACGGATCTACATCCTGGTGACCTCTTGCGACCCCTTGCGCATATTCCTGTACAATGATGGGCTGGTCCGGATGGGTACAGAGAAATACCACGCTCCAACGGAATCCAACTTGGTAAGGTGCTCCTGATTCAAGGGATTCATTATTTGGGAAAAAATTCTATCATTATTTCCTGAGATTTGCCCCCTGATCTCGGTCTAGTGGGATGGATTTTGTTACCCAGTTATCTTGATGCTGCGGAATAGTGTTGTCAGGACTTACAATCAAGGGAAGGTTAAATACTTCATAGAAACATGGTAACGTGGAGTGTCTGAGCCTCAGGCCCAGTCCCTGAGACTGCACTGAACTTCACCCGACGAAGGGGCAGCGCTCCAAAAGCTCGTGCTACCAAATAAACCTATTAGACTTCGACCTAGTGTTGTGAGACTTCCTACGGTGCCTACCCCAGTTCAACACCTTTACATAGGAACAGGAGATCAGAAAAAGCCTCTGACTATCCACCTGTCTACACCTCTCATAGAGCTTTGACAAAGGGTCATCTGGACTTGAGACGTCAGCTCTTTTCTCTCCTTACAGACGCTGCCAGACCTGCTGAGATTTTCCAGCATTTTTGTTTCAGATTCCAGCATCGGCAGTAATTTGCTTTTGGGATTGCGGGTTAGGCCTTGAGTTGGATAGAAAGCTGGTTAGACAAGGAGTAAAGTTTTGGAATGTAGGGGTGTTTTTCTGATTGGCAGGCAGGCAGTGACCAGTGGGATGTAGCAGGGATCTGTGCTAGGACCCCAACTGTTCACATTATATATTAATGATTTGGAAATGGGAACTGAATCTTCAAGTTTGCAGGTGGTACAAAGGATGGGAGGGTGAGCTGTGAGGAGGATTCATTGGGGAGGCTGAGTGTGTGGGCACATGCGTGGCAGACGCAGCATAATATGGATACATTTTGGTAGCAAAAATAGGGAGGCAGATTATTATTATTTGAACCAGTGTGAATTGAGAAAGGTGGATACTATGCAAGTGTCTTCATGCATCTTTGTGGCCTTGTGCATCAGTTGCTGAAAGTAAGCGTGCTGGTACAGCAGGCAGTAAAGAAGGCAAATGGTATGGTGGCCTTCATAGCGAGCGGATTTGAGTATAGGGATGAGGATGTTTTGCTGCAATTGTTTAGGATGTTGGTGAGGCCACACCTGGAGTATTGTGTGCAGCTTTGGAGTCCTTATCTGAGGAAGGATGGAGGAGTAAAGCAAAGTTGTGCCAATCATGACCCTGCCTTAGAGATTACTAGGCTTACCTATAACCCTGTAGCTTACTAAGTTCCATATACTTATCTAAAAGTCTCTTAAAAGACCCTATCAAATCCACCACCGTTGCTGGCAGCCCATTCCACACACCCACCACCCTCTGAGTGAAAAACTTACCCCTCTGTACCTACTCTCCAGCACCTTAAAACCTGTGTCCTCTTGTGGCAACCATTTCAGCCCTGGAAAAAAGCCTCTGACTACCCTCTGGCTCTGATCAATACCTCTCAACATCTTATAAACCTCTATCAGATCACTTCTCACCCTTCGTCTCTCCAAGGAGAAAAGGCCGAGCTCCCTCAACCTATCCTCATAAGGCATGTTCCCCAATCCAGGCCACATCCTTGTAAATCTGCACCCTTTCTATGGCTTCTACATCCTTCCTGTAATGAGGCGACCAGAACTGAGCACAGTACTCCAAGTGGGGTCTAACCAGGGTCCTATGCAACATTACCTCACGACTCCTAATCTCCACATCTTTGGAGTGTGGGAGGAAACCAGAGCACCCGGAGGAAACCCACACGGATTCTGCACCAACAGTCACCCAAGGCTGGAATTGAACCCGGGTCCCTGGTGCTGTGAGGCAGCAGTGCTAACCCACTGTGCCACCATGCTGCCCTTGTGGTTGACTCTTAACTGCTTCTCTGAAAAGGCCAAGGATGGACTGAGTCCAAGGGCAACTAGAATGGGCAACAAATCCCGAAACTAATCCCAGCGAGCTTGACGTCATGAATCCCCCTCTGCACCACAAATAAAAGCATCTCCTCACCCTTGTTTATAGTAGCGGCGAGGGCAGATGCCTCTTAATCTACAACTAATTAGCGTTTTAATTGCAAAACATACTGCTGCTCTGTAGACTGCCCTGGGAATTTGAAACTAAATCTGCTTAAGTTGTATGGGTCATCCATTGTGGATATAAGATTCCCCTCCTGATTAATCTTGAAGCATTTTGCTACTCTCGTTCTGTGGAGAGGGCAAGGGGTTAGGACAAATGGTCAGATTAATAATCAGGTTGTGTAACTGTAACAGACTGAGCTAACATCGCACACTCGCTCAGTGTATTACTGCCTGGTCAGACCCATCGCTGAATCAATAAGGACAGTAAAACTAACTCGGGAAGAAAAGAAATTTATCCAGAGAGTGGTAAGTGGAACCCGCTACCGCAATGAGTGATTGAGGCAAATCTGATTTATTTAAGGAGAGGTTTGATCATAAAATCTCCACACTGCGGAGGAGGCCATTCAGCCCATTGATCCTACACTGATAGCAATCCTACCCAGGCCCTATCCCCACAACCCCGTTTGCCCCGCTAAACCTCCTGCCATTAAGGGGGTTTAGGGATGGTACGGTGGCACGGTGGTTAGCACTGCTGCCTCACAGGACCTGTGTTTCATTCCCGACTTGGGTCACTGTCTGTGTGGAGTTTGCACATTCTCCCCGTGTCTGCGTGGGTTTCCTGTGGGTGCTCTGGTTTCCTCCCACAGTCCGAAAGGCATGCTGGTTAGCTGCATTGGCCCTGCCAGATGCTTCCTCTGTGTGCCCGAAAGCTTGTGAGTTCATATCAAATAAACCTGGTGTGGTCAGACTTCTTACTGCCCGAACAGATGCCAGGGAGTGGTGGCTAGGAGATTTTCATAGTAACTTCATTGCACTGTCAATGTAAGCCTACTTGAGACGCGAATGAATAAACTTTAAAACAAGGGGCGATTAGCGTGGTCAATCAACCT
Organism: Prionace glauca; assembly: GCA_037974335.1. Taxonomy (NCBI): domain Eukaryota; kingdom Metazoa; phylum Chordata; class Chondrichthyes; order Carcharhiniformes; family Carcharhinidae; genus Prionace; species Prionace glauca. The sequence goes on from CM075729.1 coordinate 7,313,040, forward strand.
ATCCTGTGCATCTTTGGAGTGTGAGAGGAAACTGGAGCACCCGGAGGAAACCCACACAGACACGGGGAGAACATGCAAACTCCACACAAAGAGTCACGTGACGTCGGAATTGAACCCGGGTCCCTGGCACTGTGAGTCAGCAGTGCTAACCACTGTGCCACCGTGCTGCCCAGTTGCACCTTTCAGAGAAAGGAAGAGAAGGATTTGTCACAAACGCCAGTGAGTGAGTAAATGACCCACGAAATTGCCTGGCTGCTGGGTGGAAGAATACTCTTCAGGACACTGGGAAAGGAAAGCCTCCATGCTTTTTGTCAGAGCATGCAGTGAGATCTTCTCTGTCCGTCCGCGTTGGAGAACCAGCTCTCCAGTTTTACACCCCATGTGATGGACAGCACCTCTCACAGCGCAGGGCTCCCTGAATTCTCCATTGAAACTTTACAGGACCCTCGTCAGGCCTCATTTGGAGCACTGTGCGCAGTTCTGGTCGCCTCACTATAGGAAAGACGTAGAAGCTATTGAAAGGATGCAGAGGAGATTTACAAGGATGTTGCCTGGACTGGGAGGCATGCCTTATGAAGATAGGTTGAGGGAGCTGGGACTCTTTTCCCTGGAGAGGCGAAGGTTGAGAGGCGACCTGATAGAAGTTTATAAAATGTTGAGAGGAATAGATAGGGTGGACTCTCGGAGGCTATTTCCCCGGGTTGAAATGGTCGACACGAGAGGACACAGATTTAAGGTGCGGGGAGGGAAGTACAGAGGTGATGTTAGGGGTAAGTTTTTCACTCAGAGGGTGGTGAGTGAATGGAATCGGCTGCCGTCATCGGTGGTGGAGGCGAACTCGCTGGGGTCTTTTAAAAGACTTCTGGATGAGTGTATGGGGTTTAATGGGATTGGGGGTTATAGATAGGTCTATAGATTGGTGGGGTTGATGTGATCGGCGCAACTCGAGGGCCGAAGGGCCTGTTTGTGCTGTAATGTTCTATGTTCTAAATGTCAGCCCAGATTATGTACTCAAACTGTGGAGTGCAGATTGGGAGCTTTGGATTTGGAGATGAGAGTATTACCTCTCAACACTCGTATATTTGCTCATCCGTCCAGTCTTTAATCATGGATAAATTTCCCCTGTGGCCGGAAGGAGCTCTCTACAGTTCTGGGCATCTTAGCACTTAATTGATTGCAGGCCCGTCAGGAGGCTACATCATTTTGTGACAAGTGAATAAGGCTGAGAGATTACACACCAATTAAACGATGGAAGTGTATTGGGCCCCATCCACCCGCGGTGCTGTCTATCCTTCACACGAGCAGCAAACCAAATCCCATAAAACTTCCCCCATCCCCCCCACCCCGAGTTCCCATTTACCTTCGCCCCCTCTCCTTCACGCACTGATCTGATTCATTTGTAAATGCTAACATGGTCCGTACTTCAATTAAAAGCTCTGACATTACATTCCACAGGCATACAACCTGGTATTGTAAATCTCTGACATTTAATCTTTGGCACAGTGGTTCGCACTGCTGCCTCACAGCGCCAGGCGCCAGGGACCCGGGTCCTATTCCCGGCTTGGGTCACTGTCTGTGTGGAGCCTGCACATTGTCCCCGTGCCTGCCTGGGCTCCTTCCGGGTACTCCGGTTTCCCTGAAAGACGTGCTGGTTAGGTGTGCACTGGCTGTGTTAAATTCTCCCTCAGGTGTACCCGAACAGGCGCCAGAGTGTGGCGACCAGGGGATTTTCACATTAACTTCATTGCAGTGTTAATGTAAGCCTACTTGTGACAATAATGAATAAATAAAATAAATAAATTTCCACCCAAAATGAAATGCTCTGTGATAAGTCATAGAGATTTACAGCATGGAAACAGACCCTTCGGAGCCCAACTTGTCCATGCTGCCCTTTTATTCAAACCCCTAAGCTGTCTCAATTGCCACATTTGGCCCATATCCCTCTATACCCACCTTACCCATGTAACTGTCTAAACACTTTTTAAAAGACAAAATTGTACCCGCCTCTACTACCTACCTCTGGCAGCTCGTTCCAGATCCTCACCATCCTCTGTGTGAAAAAACTGCTCCGCTGGACCTTTTTGTGTCTCTCCCCTCTCACCTTAAACCCATGCCCTCTAGTTTTAGACTCCCCTACCTTTGGGAAAAGATATTGACTTTCTAGCTGATCACTGCTCCTCATTGTTTTATAGACCTCTGAGATCACCCCTCAGCCTCCTGTGCTCCAGAGGAACAAGTCCCAGTCCATCCAGCCTCTCCTCATAATTCAATCCATCAAGTCCCGTTAGCATCCTAGTAAATCTTTTCTGCACTCTTTTTAGTTTAATAATATCCTTTCTATAACAAGGTGACCAGAACTGTACATAGTGCTCTACGTGTGGCCTTACCAATATTTTGTACAACTTCAACACAATGTCCCAAATCCTGTATTCAGTGTTCTGACCAATGAAACCAAGTCTGCTGAGTGCCTTCTTCTCCACTTTTTTAAGGAGTCATTCAGGTTTGAAACGTCTGTTCTGTTCTTTCTCCATAGATGCTGTCAGAGTGGCTTTTGTTTGATATATAGCTGTGTTTTTATCTGCTCCAATGCATCCTTTCACCAATCAATACTTCTTTATTGAATCTCCTCCCTGCTTTCTAATTTGATTTGATTTGTTATTGTCACACCTATTGGCGCACAGTGAAAAGTATTGTTTCTTGTGCGCTATACAGATAAAGCATACCGTTCATAGGGAAGGAAAGGAGAGGGTGCATAATTTAGTGTTGCAGTCATAGCTAGGGTGTAGAGAAAGATCAACTTGATGCGAGGTAAGTCCATTCAAAAGTCTGACAGCAGCAGGGAAGGAGCTGTTCTTGGGTTGGTTGGTATGTGACTTTGAACTCAAGAAAAGCTTCTTCCCTGCTGTTGTCAGACGTTTGAAGGGACCTACCTCATATTAAGTTGATCTTTCATTGCTCTATCAGAAGGAAGCCTTAGTTATAGAATCATAGACCGCAGAAAAGGCCCTTTGGCCCAACAATTACTACCACTAAAGTCACATTGACCCCATTTTCCAACGCTTGTTCTATGTCCACATCACATGGGAGGAGATGGAGATGACTTTGTGGTATTATCGCTAGAGTACTAATCCAGAAACTCAGCTAACGTCCTGGGGACCCAGATTTCTTTGAGCAGTAAAGGAATCTTTTGAGCAGTAAAGGGATTAATGGTTATAGTGAGCGGGCGGGTAAGTGGAGCTGTGTCCAGAAAAAGATCAGCCATGATCTTATTGAATGGCGGAGCAGGATTGAGGGGCCAGGTGGTCGAAATCTGCTTCTAATTTTTATGTTCTTGTGTTATTCGAATCCCACTATGGCAGGTGTGGAATTTTAATTCAATAAAAAATGCCTGGAATTAAGAATCTATTAATGAAACCATTGTCAATTGTCAGAAATACGCATCTAGTTCACTAATGTCCTTTCGGGAAGGAAATCTGCCGTCCTTACCTGGTCTGGCCTACATGTGACTCCAGGGCCATGGCAGTGTTGAATATATTTAAGTCACGGGCAGATAGGTTTCTGATAGACGGGGGAATCAAGGGTTATGGGGAGCGGGCGGGAAAGTGGAACTGAGCCACTTCAGATCAGCCATGATCTTATTGAATGGCGGGGCAGGCTCGAAGGGCTAGATTGAGAGGGGTGTCAAACAGGGAGACCCTCTCTCCCCTATATTATTCAACATTGCAATGGATCCGCTGATATGTAGCCTTGAGGAAGCGGGATCTGGTGTCAATATGACATTGGATGGAGCTAGGGTCAACTGCTCAGCCCTGGCTTTCGCGGATGACATCGCACTCTTAAGTGATTATTACGTTGGGATGACCTGCAACCTGAAGATTCTGCAGTCTTTTTGTGACTACTGCTCCCATTTCTTATGTTCAATGTGGTTGACTGCCAACTGTCATTGAGCAATGAGGGAAGGGCAATAAATGCTGGCCAGCCAACGACATCCATGTCCCACATGAATAAATGGATAATCAATAATCCTTGAACGTTATAAAGTTTCAAGTGCTCATCCAAATATTTTTTAATGGTTGTAAGGTTTCCAGCCTCCACCACCTTCCCAGGTAGTGCATTCCAGATTCTCACTGCACTTTGAGTAAAAAAAATGTTTTCTCAAATCCCCCTGAATCTCCTGCCCCTCACCGTAAAACCCCTTCAACCAAGGGGAACAGCTGATTCCTATTCACTCTGTCCACACCCCTCCTAATCTTATACACCTCAGTCATGTCCCCCTCAGCTCTAAAGGAAACAATCCAAGCCTATTCAGTCTCTTCTTACAGCTCAGCATGGCAGCACAGTGGGTTAGCACTGCTGCCTCACAGCGCCAGGGACCTGGATTCGATTCCTGGCTCAGGTCACTGTGGAGTTTGCACGTTCTCCCCGTGTCTGCGTGGGTTTCCTCCGGGTGCTCCAGTTTCCTCCCACAGTCCAAAGGTGGACGGGTTAGGTGGATTGGCCAGGCTAAATTGCCCCATATTGTCAGGGGGATCAGGGGTAAATGCACGGGGTTATGGGGATAGGGCCTGGGGTGGGATTGTGGTTGGTGCAGACTCGATGGGCTGAATGGCCTCCTTCTATGGTTCTAAATGCTCCAACCCAGTCAATAACCTGGTGAACGTCCTCCGTAACCCCTCCAGTGCAATCACATCTTTCCTAAAGAGAGGTGACCGGAACTGGACACAGCACTCCAGCTGTACCTGACAGCATTCTGTACAGCTCCAAAATAACCTCCTTGCTCTTATGCTTTATGCTCATACTCTAAGCAGATGTCGATTCCCCCTCCCAAATCTGAGAACTATCACATAAACACCCAAAGAGGAGCACCTCGCCTTATAATCTGTAAAAAGTCTGTGCGAAGTGATGTGACCTACTCTTCAGCAACTTCTAGTGGTTAAATAAATTCTTGGCATCCACTACAAACTCAACACGTAACAATTTATTTATCTAACTAACAGTGAGCAAATTAACTGAACTATTAATAAACCAAATAAATCCTTCTATTAACTATTCCCAAATAAAACAAGATTCTAATGAAATATTGTTCAAATAAATACAATTCCCACTCATTAAACAAAATAGAATTGATTCACTCGCTACATTACAACTAGGTTTTGTGTCTTCTGGAATATTCTGGGCCTTCTTTGTTGATTCTTCTGTCTGGAACTTCTTTCTTCTTTGGTCCCCTTGCAATATGCTTTCTCAAAGATGTAGATAAAGCTATAAGAGCCAGAGTTTCTCTTTCTCTCTCTCTGAGTTGAGAGCTGTTAGCTCAGGTAGATAGCAGTAGCTCTCTTCTCGTTGTCCCACTACCCCTTCTCTTGTACCTGGGATGACACAGCTATGAACAGGTATTTTGTGTTGGTCTTCACAGTGGAAGACACAAATAACATGCCAAAAATGGATGGCAGGAAGGATATGGCAGGTGAGGACCTAGAAACTATCATTATCATGAAGGAGGTAGTGTTGGGCAAGTTAATGGGGCTAAAGATAGGCAGGTCTCCTGGTCCCGATGGAATGCATCCCAGGGTACTAAAAGAGATGGCAGAGGAAACAGCAAATGCACTAGTGGTATTTACCAAAATTCGCTGGGCTCTGAGGTGGTTCCCACAGATTGGAAAACAGCAAATGCGATGCCACTGTTTAAAAAAGGAGGTAGATAAAAAATGGATAACCATCAACTGGTTAGCTTAACTTGTGTACTAGGGAAAATGCTTGAATCTATCATCAAGGAAGAAATAGCAAGGTATCTGGATATAAATTGTCTCATTGGTAAGACGTAGCATGGGTTCATGAAGGGAAGATCATGCTTGACTAATTTGGTGGAATTCTTTGAGAACATTACATGTGCAGTGGACTTTGGGGAACCTGTGGATGTGGTGTATCTGGATTTCCAGAAGGCATTTGACAAGGTGCCGCACCAAAGACTGTTCCATAATATAAAAGTGGCATGGTGTATTAGCATGGATAGAGGGTTGGTTAATTAGCAGAAGGCAGAGAGTGGGGGTAAATGGTTGTTTATCTGGTTAGTGATCAGTGACTAGTGGTATGCCTCAGGGATCAGTGTTGGGACCACAATTGTTTACGAATTATATAGATGATTTGGAGTTGGGACCAAGTGTATTGTGTCAAAATTCACAGATGACACTAGGATAGGTGGGAGAGCAAAGTGTACAGAGGATGTTGAAAGTCTGCAAAGGGCTATAAATAATCTAAGTGAGAGGGTCTGACGGATGGAGTACAATGTTGGTAAATGTGAGGTCACCCACTTTATAGGAATAACGGCAAAATGGACTATTATTTAAATGGTAAAAAATTGCAGCATACTGCTATGCAGAGGGACCTGGGTGTCCTTGTGCAGGAATCGCAAAGAGTTGGTTTGCAGGTGCAGCAGGTAATTAAGAAGGCAAATGGAATTTTCTCCTTCATTGCTAGAGGGATGGAGTTTAAAAGCAGTGAGGTTATGTTGCAGCTGTATGAGGTGCTGGTGAGACCACAACTGGAGTACTGTGTACAGATTTGGTCTCCCTACTTGAGAAAGGATATACTGGCACTGGGGGGGGTGCAGAGGAGATTTACTAGGTTGATTCTGGAGTTGAGAGGTTGGCTTATGAGGAGAAACTGATTAGACTGGAGTTATACTCTTTGGAATTCAGAAGAATGAGAGATTTTACAAAAACATATAAGATTATGAAGGGAATAGAAAAGACAGAAGCAGGGAAGTTGTTTCCACTGGTGGGTGAAACTAGAACTAGGAAGCATGGCCTCAAAATAAGAGGAAGCAGATTTAGGACTGAGTTGAGGAGAAACTTCTTCACCAAAAGGATGATGAATCTGTGGAATTCCCTGCCCAGTGAAGCATTTGAGGTAACTCATTGAATGTTTTTAAGGCAAGGAAAGATAAATTTTTGAACCGTAAAGGAATTAAGGGTTATGGTGAGTGGGCGAGTAAGTGGAGCTGAGTCCATGAAAAGATCAACTATGATCTATTGAATGACGGAGCAGGATCGAGGGGCCAGATGGCCTACTCCTGCTCCTAGTTCGAATGTTCTTACGTTCATATATCAATATTTCCCACAATAGGGTTGGTTCCAGATTGTCAAAACCATCAGATTTAAAGTGAATAGGTTTTTGGTATCTAAGTGTCTGATTGAAATTGATTGGCTAAATTCAAAAGCCCGTTGCCTTGGTAAAACTGTTGCTTGGCCTATCAATACAAATGTTTCAGTTTGGGTTCTCTATGTGCATTTTAACTCTCTAAGCACAGAGAAAGCACCACCTTTTAAAGGGACACGCAATGCTCCTCCTCGGGGCACTTTACAACTTTACAAACACAAAATTCTAACACCCTATGTTCCGATCTCCAATTGCCCTCCCCAACTTCGGAGCAACGCCACGACTGATAAGAACATAAGAAATAGGAGCAGGAGTAGGCCATCTAGCCCTTCGAGCCTGCCCCGCCATTCAATAAGATCATGGCTGATCTGTCGTGTCTCAGTTTCACATTCCCGCCCTCTCCCCATAACCCTTAATCCCCTTGCCTATCAAAAACCTATCAACCCGCGTCTTAAATATATTTAGCGAGGCAGCCTCCACCACTTCAACGGTAGAGAATTCCAGAGATTCACCACTCTTTGAGTGAAGAAGTTCCTCCTCAACTCCGTTCTAAACCGCCCCCCCTTTATCTTGAGGCTGTGCCCCCTAGTCCTACTCCTTTCTGAGCGGGAAGAGTCTCTCCACCTCTATCCTATCCATCCCATTCATCATCTTATACATCTCAATGAGATCTCCCCTCATTCTTCTAAACTCTAACGAGTACAAGACTAGTTTATTCAGCCTCTCCTCAGCAAGTGTCCCATATCCCTTCTTAACTACCCTATTCACCAGCTCTGCTGCCTTCTGGGATCTGTGAATAAGTACCCCAAGATAGATCTGTTCCTATGAGCTTCCCGGTGTCCCACCATTTGTTAAATATTCCCTTGTCTTGTTACTTCTTCTGAAGTATCTCACCTGGCACTTACCAGGGTTAAATAACATCGGTCACAGTTCTGCCCCTATTGCGTTCTATCAGACTGCGAATCTGGAAGGTGCTGTACCTTCAGTCATTGCCTTAAATGTGGAGCCCATAGCCGCATGCCCTGCTCCCACTGTGCTCTTTAGATCGCTACACCGTTCATGTTTAACCATCAGAGATCACACAGATAAGAAGTGGGACAAAGAATTTTACCAAGTGCCCTTCCTTTTCCTCCAACCTTCCCAGAGCCAGCTCTTTATGCATCTGACCAACTATTCCGTCAACAAGCACAACGAGAACTTTGAACGGGATGAGCAAGCGGACCGGGGCAGCAAGCGATCGATCAGGTGGTTCACTGAATTTCTCCGCACCAACGATTACGATGTGGCCAAATTCTGGAATGATGTCTCTGTACGTATCCCCAAGATTTCCATTCCTGTTGCACCATTCACAGTGTCAGGATGATCTAAGCTGCGCTAGAGTGAATGAAGTGCTTTTGAAGGGCAGTAACTGTTGTGTTTTAGGAAACAAGCCTGCCAATTTGTGCACAGCAAGCTCCCACAAACAGCAATGCGATAATGACCAGGTAATCACTTTACCTGTGACGCTGGTTGAGAGGTAGAATTTGAGCAAGACTCTGTGAATGGGATGCCTTGTGGCGCAGTGGGTTAGTGGCCATGCCTCTGAGTAAGAAGCTCCAGATTCGAATCCTACCCCAGGACTTGTTGGCCACGGAAGGTGGGTCCATAACGCGATCAAACAGGTTGAGTGTCAACCTGCAAATTTTCCCACATGCCAATGGCTGGCGGTAAGAGCGGGAGAGAGTCCTGGTCAGTCACACTTGATGTGGCGTAGTGCCCCTCAAGCTATAACCCTCTGGCAACAGACTGGCACCCTGTTGCATGAAGTACTAGCTATGGAAACCGATGAAAGTCTTCCTTAGTCGACCACACGGTGTGGGAAGGGAGATGTAATTCTCCTGCTCTCCTTGATGTAGTCTTGTCCTCCTGAGAGAGCAGACACAGCCTCCATTTAATATCTCATCTGTAGAAGCTCCCTCTGACTGTGCAGCACTCCCTAAGTACTTCACTGGAGTATCAGTCAGGATTTCTGTGCTTAAATCTCTGGAGTCGTAATTGTCTGAATGAGACAAGAGTGCTGTAGACTCCAGTGTGGCTGATACATTTAATGTTTAAAATCAGTGTCATCACAGCATCGAGTTGATGTCAACATTGGCCTTATTAAATTGTCCCTTAGTGTCCCGGGAAGCGATCTCCCTCATAGGTCCCAACCCGTCACTTTCTACCATCACAGATTTTTGGGTTTCCTGTTATGTTGACAAACATTCTAATGTCATTACCACAGTTTGCCAGTCTTGTTTTCCTCTTCATTTCCCGCCTGAATATTACTTTTAAGCTGCCTCTTGTTGGAAGAATGCTCCTGACCTGCTTCATAAACTCTTTTGATTTTGGTTTTATCAAACCCTCTCTCTCTCTCATCATCCAAGCAGCCTAGACTTTGGCTCCTCTGGCATTTCCCTTGATGGAATGTACGTGAGCCCATATCTAAAGCATCTGCTCCTTAAAAGATTTCCCAGATTTCCATTCCGATATTTCCTGTTGACGTTTGGTTCCACTCTGCCCTGACCAGTCGCAGCTCAGTGATGGCATTTTCCTGAGATAAGTTGTTCGATTCCAGTCCCCTGCCCGATCTAAGCTGCCACTCTGGGGAATGACGGTGATGTTGCGTTGCAGATGACACGTTGAACCAGGACCTGCTCTGGTGGAACGTAAATGATCTGATGACCAAGATTTTGATGGAGAACGGGCAAGATCTCAGCAGCAATATCCCTCACGCAATATCAGTAAAAGAGATTATTAACCGTTATTGCATTCCTGGTTGTGGGATCATGCTGTACTTAAATTGGCCCAAGAAAAGCTTCAAAGGTACCTCTCACTGGTTACAAAGCATTTTGGGACGTGCTGGGGTTGCTCTCTCAATGCAGTTTCTTTCTTTAATGGGACATTCTTCTCTCCCAGGATCTAGTTGTGAAGACATTGATAGTGGCGGAACCTCATGTCCTGCATGCCTACCGCATGTGTCGACCTGGGCAGCACCCGGGCAGCAACAGTGTCTGTTTTGAAGTTCTGGGCTTTGACATTATTTTGGACAGGAAGTTGAAACCCTGGCTCCTGGAGGTGAGTGTACTTTCCCTCGCAGCTGCCTCTGTATAGGGTTCATGTTCAACTCTGAGCCATCTGGATCGGAGGAGAGCCTGTTATTACTGAGCCACAATCTTCTTGGAGATCCTCTCCACTTGGATCCGGCAGTTTGCAGTGTCGATAGTAGTCATGATGTGGGTATGCCGGCGTTGGACTGGCGTAAACACAGTAAAAAGTCTGACAACACCAGGTTTTAGTCTAACCGATTTATTTGATAATACGCACAACCTTTCGAGGTTGTCCTCTTCATGCAGGTCACCTGACAAAGAGGGAAACCTCGAAAGCTTGTGAGTATATTATCAAATAAATCAGTTGGACTAAAACCTGGTGTTGTCAGACTTTTTACTGTGTTTACGCCAGTCCAACGCCGGCATACCCACATCATTACTGAGCCGCGCCAACCTATTTTCAATACCGGTGGAAAGCGCAATGTGAAAACATTCTCCCTGCTCCCCGTGCCTGCTTAGGTTTCCTCCACGTGCCCCAGTTTTCTCCCACAGTCCAAAGATGTATGGGTTAGGTTGATTGGCCATTCTAAACTAGCGCTTAGTGTCAGGGGGATTAAGAGGGTAAATATGTGGAGTTATGGGAATAGGGGTGGGATTGCTGTCAGTGCAGACTTGATGGGCTGAATGGTCTCCTTCTGTACTGTGGGGATTCTATGAGTGGAGAAGCTGGAAAGACAGCTTTTATTTAAGTTTAAAAAGGCCAGTCTTCCTGCAAAACAGCTGGGTGCCTCCTATGGAACCTAGCTTGGGAAGCAATGTGCAAACAATGTCATTCCGAAATGTCGCCTTTACCAGGCGCTGCAGAGTATCTAAATTTATATAAATGGGTGTATCCTTAAAAGAGAGGGTGAATGTTCCAGGCAAACTGTGACTCTAGTCTAAAGATTCACACATCACTTTGTTTTAAACATTGTGACGGGACAGATTGGCCAAAACAAATTGGTGAATGAACCTTTTCAAACAGGTTTATAAAGTCATAAAGGTTTACAGCATGGAAACAGGCCCTTCGGCCCAACTTATCCATGCCGCCCAGTTTTTACCACTAAGCTAGTCTTGATTGCCCGCGTTTGGCCCATATCCCTCTATACCCATCTTACCCATGTAGCTATCCAATTGCTTTTTAAAGGACAATATTGTACCTGCCTCTACTCCTACCTCTGGAAGCTCATTTCAGACACTCGCCCACCCTCTGTGTGAAAAAATTGCCCCTCTGGACAAATTTTGTATCTCTCCCCTCTCACTTTAAACCTGTTCCCACTAGTTTTAGCCCTGGGAAAAGATATTGACTATCTCGCTGGTCTGTGCCCCTCATTATTTTATAGACCTCTATTAAGATCACCCCTCAGCTCCAGGGGCAAAAGTCACAGTTGAAATATTCAAGTATTATTTTTCACAACATGCTTTGAAATATTTTCTTTCCTTTCTTTTCTACCTCTCCCCTCCCTCACCCCCCCCCCCCCCCCCACCCCACCCCAGATTAACCGTGCTCCTAGCTTTGGAACAGATCAAAAGATAGACTTTGAAGTTAAGAAAGGAGTTCTGGTCCATGCACTGAAGCTACTTAACATACGGTAAGTTAAAACTAAAATTCAAAGCCAGGTAATAGCCTGAGCTGTGTTGATAATTAAAAAAGACGATTGGCTTACTTTTGAAACAAGTGGCGGAATATTTTGGTCCCGCCGAAGTCAATGGGGAATTAAATGGATTTCCGTATGTGCCAGAGGAAACCAATCACAGGCCAAATGACTGGGTGAAGGATTCTAATTCCTGACATCTCAGAGACACAGAGAGAAGGCAGTATGAAAGACAGAAATTGAGAGGAAGATAGAGAGATTGTGCATGAGTCGCAAAAACCCTGCTTGCAGGTGCAGCAGGTGGTCAGGAAGGCGAATGGGATGCTGGCCTTCATAGCGAGGGGGATTGAATATAAAAGTAGGGAGGTCTTGCTGCAGCTGTATAGGGCATTGGTGAGGCCGCAGCTGGAGTACTGTGTGCAGTTTTGGGCGCCGCACCTGCGCAAGGATATTTTGGCCCTGGAGGGAGTGCAGAGGAGGTTTACTAGGCTGATACCGGAGTTGAGGGGATTGAGCTATGAGGAGAGGCTGAATAAACTAGGCTTGTACTCGTTAGAGTTTAGAAGAATGAGGGGAGATCTCATTGAGACGTATAAGATGATGAATGGGATGGATAGGATAGAGGTGGAGAGACTCTTCCCGCTCAAAAAAGACAGTAGGACTAGGGGGCACAGCCTCAAGATAAAGGGGAGGCGGTTTAGAACAGAGTTGAGGAGGAACTTCTTCACTCAAAGGGTGGTGAATCTCTGGAATACTCTGCCCGTTGAAGTGGTGGAGACTGCCTCGCTAAATATTTTTAAGAAGCGGGTTGATGGGTTTTTGATAAGAGAGGGGATTAAGGGTTATGGGGAGAGGGCGGGAAGGTGGAACTGAGCCACGACAGATCAGCCATGATCTTATTGAATGGCGGGGCAGGCTCGAAGGGCTAGATGGCCTACTCCTGCTCCTATTTCTTATGTTCTTATGTAGATGTTATTCTTCCTCATTGTAATTTGATTTTGTGCTGGTCTCCCTCAGTGTACCTGAACTGGCGCCGGTGACCCAGGTCTGATTCCCGGCTTGAGTCACTGTTCGTGTGGAGTTTGCACATTCTCCCCGTGCCTGCGTGGGTTTCCTCCGGTCTTCTCCGGTTTCCTCTCACAGCCCAATAGATGTGCGGGTTAGGTGAATTGGCCATGCTAACTTCTCCCTCAGTGTTACCCGAACAGGCGCCAGAGTGTGGCGACTAGAGGATTTTCACAGTAACTTCATTGCAGCCTTAGTGTAAGCCTACTTGTGACACTAATAAATATTCGTTACTCTTCATAAAGACATATTTGGTAAGTGCTTTTGGGAAATCTTCTGAGATGACGAACAGAAAAGCAAGTCTTCCGTTTCTTAAAAAACAAAGCAACCATTTTTATTCCCAAGTGCAGTTCTTTACATTTGCTCAGATTTGCCAGATGTGGGCGACATGGTGGTATAATGGTTAGCACTGTTCCTTCACGGTGCCGGGGAGCCGAGTTCGATTCTTGATTTGGGTCACTGTCTGCGCAGAGTCTGTGTGGATTTCCTCCGGGTGCTCTGGTTTCTTCCCACAGTCTGAAAGATGTGCATTGGCCGTGCTAAATTCTTCCTCAGTGTACCCGAACAGGTGCTGGAGTGTGGCGATTAGGGGAGTTTCACAGTAACTTCATTGCAGTGTTAATGTAAGCCTACTAGGACACTAATAAATAAACTTTTAACTTAAAAGACTTTCTTTTTAAAACAACGAAAGGTTGAATTTTAAATGCAAATAACGTTTTTTGAGGGAAACTGATGGGGGGGGGAGGTAAAGTGTGAGGGGGAGAGGAGGGTGGGGATTGGTTGAGGCTTAATGAGTTGCAGCCTACTGCTACTGAGACCCAGAGGGGCAAATGGGATTGGGGGCATTATGGATGGAGAGTATGGGTCGGCTGAGTGATCGCTGAGCAAGTGGAAGGGAGGATGATAGGAAAGGGAGGTGGTTGTGGGAAGATTCATGAGTTGGTAGGATTGACATTGGGAGTTAGAGACGGGGGAGGGGTGGCGGGGAGCAGATACGTGCGGGTTCTTTGGGCAACATTTCCCTTGTCACACTCATCCAAAATACAGCCAGTCATTCGTACAGCTTTATCTTTCACATTCCCCATTCCTCCAGCCCCAGAGGAAAAGACAAGAGAAGGCAAGTTAAGGATATAAAGTCACAAAATAGAGAGATGGAATGAGAGGAGGAAAGAAAGCACCATGAAGAGAGCAGAGAAAGGTTGAAAGAAAGAAGCTGAGACAGAGGGAGAGGTAGACGGAGCGAGAGACGGACAGAGGGAGAGAGCGAGAGACGGACAGAGGGAGAGAGCGAGAAATGGACAGAGGGAGAGAGCGAGAGACGGACAGAGGGAGAGAGCGAGAGATGGACAGAGGGAGAGAGCGAGAGACGGACAGAGGGAGAGAGCGAGAGACGGACAGAGGGAGAGAGCGAGAGACGGACAGAGGGAGAGAGCGAGAGACGGACAGAGGGAGAGAGCGAGAGACGGACAGAGGGAGAGAGCGAGAGACGGACAGAGGGAGAGAGCGAGAGACGGACAGAGGGAGAGAGCGAGAGACGGACAGAGGGAGAGAGCGGGACAGAAGAATACGGAGAAAAATGGAGAGTGACAGAAATAGACAGAGACAGAAATGGAGAGAAAATGAAAGAGAAATGGAGAGAAAACAAGAAAAAGAAATGGAGAGGTAAATTGTGAGAGAATGATCTTATTTTAAAACCTCCTGAGTGTGTGACCAATGGAAAATAACTACTAAAGTATTAAAAATGTTTACCTATAAACACTTCCTGATTATGTAACTTTACTCTTAACCTTCCTGTTTCACATTTGTGTTGAGTTTTCCCAGAAAGAATTCCCATGGCAACATTTGCAAAGGAAAGTAACCTATGTAAACATGTCACATTGTAATTGCACCCTCCAGCCATTGGCAGCACTGTAGCACCTCAGCTTTTCATCAACATGGTGTAATTACAGTACAGGAAAAGGCCATTCAAACCTTAACAAAACCTCCTCTTTCTAAGAATGGGTTGTCTCACCATCTTCATCTCTTCATTCATGGGAACCTTTGCCAATTGTCACATGATTCCATCTAAGACGTCATCACCAATGATGTTTCTTTGTAACTTATTCCAGGTATCTCTGGAAGATAGGTTTTCCCGAATTCCATTCTTAAAATCACAGTGATGTTTGCCACAGGTTTTCATCTTGTGCTCAGGAAGGCAAATTTCAAACAATCATAACTATTTATTCCACATTTTTTTTTCCTCCTGCGCTATGAATTGTTGTGACCAACTGAGATTTGACATTCTTGGCATTTGATGAGTGCAAGATAGAAAACTTCGGCAGCATGCCTGTTTCAGCAAGATTCAAGTTCTGTGCTACCAGCCGATTTTTTTTTTTCTGAAACCCTTTATAGTTCTGTCCCCTGATATTTGAATAATTTGCTTGGCTGTTCTTGTCTCAGACACCATGAGGAATACATAAGCTCTCTGCGGGTGATAAATCTCCATAAGAAAGAGGTTGCTGATTTACACTGATAGTGTGTGTGTGAGTTATTATTATCCGCCCTGGATACAATGTCCCACAGTAACTCCTCTTTCTGCAATCTCCAATAAAATTAGGAAGGATGAAAGACAGTCTGCTGTCTGATAGGGGATTTAGTGTAATTGATGAGAAACTGAGCTGACAGATACCAAGTCTGTTCTGCATCCAATATACTTTGCCCTCTCTCATTGAGCGCCAGGCCAAACTGTTTCGGATTATAGAGCTGGTGGATGATGCATGACTCTATCAGACCGATCTCAGTGAAAGATGCGTTTTATGTGTAACCTGCTTACTCAGAAGCAGATATGTCACAGTGAATGGGGGCTATGCCACTCTCCTACAACCCGTTCTTCCTGATCAGCACAGGGGGTGGCACAGTGGTTAGCACTGCTGCCTCAGAACGCTAGGGACCTGGGGACCGGCTCGGGTCGCTGCCTGTGTGGAGTTTGCACATTCTCCCCAAGCCTGCGTGGGTTTCCTCCGGGTGCTCCGGTTCCCCTCACACAGTCCAGAAGACATGCAGGTTAGGTTGACTGGCCATTGTACATTGCCCCAAGGTGTCAGGGGGACTGCAGAGTAAACGTCATGTAGGGAGAGAAAACAGCTGATGTTTTTTGAGTCCAGATGACCCTTTGTCAAAGCCTGACGTTGCCAGACCTGCTGAGATTTTCTCTTTTGGTTTCAGTTTCCAGCATCCGCAGTAATTTGCTTTTAAACAAGGTAAACGTGTTGGGTTATAGGGATAGGGATTGGATGGGATTGTTGTCGGTGCGGACTTGATGGGCCGAATGGCCTTTATCTGCACTGTGAGAATTCCACCCTGGGGAAAAGTTTCTGACTATCAATCTGACTATGCCCCTCATAATCTTGTGGACTTTTATCAGGTCGCCCCTCAACCTCTGTCGTTCTAGTGTGAGTTTCTCCAACCTCTCCTTATTGCTACTGCCCTCTATACCTGGTAAATCTTCTCTCTACCCTCTCCAAAGCCTCCACCTCTTTCTGGTAGTGTGGCGACCAGAATTGAAGACTATATTCCAAGTGCGGCTTAACTAAGGTTCTATAAAACTGCAACATGACTTGCCAATTTTTAAACTCAGTGCCCTGGTTGATGAAGGCAAGCATGCCGTATGCCTTCTTGACTACCTTCTCCGCCTGCATTGCTACTTTCAGTGACCTGTGTACCTGTAAGCCCAGGTCCCTTTGCCTATCAATACTCTTAAGGGTTCTGCCATTTACTGCATATTTCCTATCTGTATTAGACCTTCCAAAATGTCTGTCCTCACTTTCTACACCTCATCACATTCTCTGTTCCCCTGACTGATTCTTGTGAATCCTCTTCTTCCGTCTGTCCATTGGTGCCCAAGCCAATAGCCCTGATGGTCTGCAATGCCCTCCCTCAGTTCCTCCACCTTTTTTATCTCCTTCGCTTCTATTAAGACTGGTGCTAAAACATGTATTTTTGACGCCTTCTACTTGCCTCGCCATATGGTTCGTTTAAGTCAACCATGCCTCAGTTGGTTGATCTGTGAGTCGCATGATTCTGGGTTTAAGCCCCCACTCTAGGACTTGAACACAAAAGTTGAGCTGACACTGAAGGAATACTGCATTGTTGGAGGATTTTCAAAAGATCCCAGACAGGAGGTGGGTAAAAAAAATTAAAGGACATGGGACTGGGGGTGATGTACTGGTATGGATTGAGAATTGGTTAGAGAGTAGAAATAAATGGACCATTCTAAGCATGTTAAGATGTTCCTACTAAGGTACCGATCGCAAGGATCACTGTTGCAACCAAAGCTGTTCACAATCTAGATGTGTCATGTTTCCCATCTTTGCGGATGACACAAAGCTTGGTAGGAATGTGAGGTGTGAGGAGGATGTAAGGAGGCTCCAATGGGATTTGGACAGACTAAATGAATGAGCAAGAACTTGGCAGATGGAATATAATGAGAATCCAAAGATGCGCAGGTTAGGTTGATTGGACATGCTAAATTAACCCTTCATGTCCAGGGATGTGATAGGTTAGAGGGATTAGCAGGGTAACTAAGCAGGGATAGGGTGGGATTGGTATCACTGCAGACCTGATGGACTGAATGGCCTCTTTCTGCACTGTAGGGATTTTCTGATTCTATGAATCAATGTGAAATTATCCTCTTTGGTAGAAAAAGCAAAAACGCAGAGTCTATCTTAAGCGGTGAGAGAATGACAAGTGTTGATGTTCCAGTGGACCTGGGTGTCCTTGTTCATGAGTGACTAATACCGAGCATGCAGATACACCAAGCCTTCATCGACCAGGGCATTGAGTTTAAAAATTGGCAAGTCACGTTGCAGTTTTATAGAACCTTAGTTAAGCCGCACTTGGAATATAGTGTTCAATTCTGGTCGCCACACTACCAGAAAGAGGTGGAGGCTTTGGAGAGGGTAGAGAGAAGATTTACCAGGTATAGAGGGCAGTAGCAATAAGGAGAAGTTGGAGAAACTCGGTTTGTTCACACGAGAACGATGGAAGGTAAATGTAGGTTGGCTTTCATCAGAAGGGGATTGAGTACAATTGCCTTGCTGCAATTGTTTAAACCTTAACTGGGGTATTTTGTCCAGTGTTGATCTCCTTATCTAAGGAAGGATGTATTTGCCGGAGAAACTGTGAAGCATTTTTACAGAATGGCACTAAGCCCTGGCGAAAGCTTTCCTCTCCTGTGCGAGTATTCCCCCGTGTTATCAGATCTTCCCTCCCTGAGCTGGAGGCACCGCGACTAATTGTGAAAGCTTTATCATCACCCCAACCAGCATCGGTTAACACAGCAGAGAATTGACTTGTGTTTTCCTAGGACTGCAGTGCACTGTTACTCAGATCCTCAGGCCATCAGTGAAGCTGCGTCGAATCATTATGGAGAGTGTTAGTAAGCATTACGGTGCTGTTTGAACTCTTTAAGACCTTCACTGAGCACCTGCGCTGGGGGGAGATTGATAGAACATAGAACATAGAACATTACAGCACAAACAGGCCCTTCGGCCCTCGAGTTGCGCCGATCACATCAACCCCACCAATCTATAGACCTATCTATAACCCCCAATCCCATTAAACCCCATATACTCCTCCAGAAGTCTTTTAAAAGACCCCAGCGAGTTCGCCTCCACCACCGACGACGGCAGCCGATTCCATTCACTCACCACCCTCTGAGTGAAAAACTTACCCCTAACATCACCTCTGTACTTCCCTCCCCGCACCTTAAATCTGTGTCCTCTCGTAGCGACCATTTCAACCCGGGGAAATAGCCTCTGAGAGTCCACCCTATCTATTCCTCTCAACATTTTATAAACTTCTATCAGGTCGCCTCTCAACCTTCGCCTCTCCAGGGTAAAGAGTCCCAGCTCCCTCAACCTATCTTCATAAGGCATGCCTCCCAGTCCAGGCAACATCCTTGTAAATCTCCTCTGCACCCTTTCAATAGCTTCTACGTCTTTCCTATAGTGAGGCGACCAGAACTGCGCACAGTACTCCAAATGAGGCCTGACGAGGGTCCTGTAAAGTTGCAGCATTACCTCCCGACTCCTAAACTCAATCCCTCGATTAATGAAGGCCAGTACACCATACGCCTTCTTGACCACCTCCTCCACCTGCGAGGCCGATTTAAGAGTCCTGTGATTAAAGACTCCACAGCTTCCCGGTTGAGTACTAAGCTATTGTCACTAATTGATTGTCCAATTCAATGAGGTGAACAAAATGTTAGTCTGGAAACGTGTAGGTAGATCGATGATGTGGGGAGCAGGTGCAGCGTGCACTCTGATTGTGTCCACTTTGCTTTCATCTTTTCCGTGTGCCAACAGTTGGGTGTGTTTCTCTGTTCCAGCACGAGCGACCGGCGGAAAAACCTGGTGCAGCAGAAAGCCGAAGCCCAGAGGAGGCTGTACGGGCAAGGGTCGGTGAAGAGGTTGTCAGCTGGGTCCTCGGAGTGGGAGAAACAGCGCCACTCGCTGGAGAGGAGGAGGGAGGAGCTGGTAAGCAGCCACCTGCCTCCCGATTGGAAGCCCTGTTATTGACCGAGATGTCTGTTCCATATTTAAAACTCGTTTTCTCTCTCCCGAACTCGTAGAAAGAGAGACTGGTGCAAGTCCGCAAGCGGATTTCGAGGGAAGAGCACGAAAATCAAAACTTGGGTAACTACAGGTAAAAGAAAACTAACCTTTACGTCATTGATGGGGAAAAGATGCATTGAGGACCCATTACCAGAGTTTGCTAACAGAAATTGTTAGCTGACAGATACCAGTATATGAACATACGGGTTAGGAGTAGTAGGCCACTCGGTCCCTCGATTCCATTCCAGCATTCAACGTGATCATGGCTGATCCAACTGTACCTCCCACCTAGCCTGGAATTGGAAAGGGTGCGGAGGAGGTTTGCCAGGATGTTGCCTGGTGTGGTGGGAAGGTCTTATGAGGAAAGGCTGAGGGACTTGAGGTTGTTTTCATTAGAGAGAAGAAGGTTACGAGGTGACCTAACTGAGAACATACAAGATGATCAGAGGATTGGATAGGGCGGACAGTGAGAGCCTTTTTCCCTCGGATGGTGATGGCTAACACGAGGGGACATAGCTTTAAATTGAGGGGTGGTAATTACAGGACGGATGTCAGAGGTAGGTTCTTTACTCAGAGGGTAGTAAGGGCGTGGAATGCCCTGCCTGCAGCAGTTGTGGACTCGCCAACTTTAAGGGCGTTCAAATGGTCAGTGAATAGGCATATGGATAACATTGGAATAGTTTAGGTTAGTTTAGGTTGGATTGGTCCCACTGGTCGGTGCAACATCGAGGGCCGAAGGGCCTCTACTGTGCTGGAATGTTCTATGTTCTAGCCAACCTTTCACCCCCTTGTTTATCAAGAATCTATCTATCTCTGCTTCAAAAGCATTTCAGGAGTCGGCATCCACTGCCTTTTAAGGAAGGTAGAGGAACCCAATAGAGGTTTACAAGATTATGAGTGGCATGAACAGAGTAGACAGTCAGATGCCCTTTCCTAGGACAGAATCGTCAAGTACTAGGGGACAGAGGTTGAAGGTGCTTGGGGAGAAGTTTAGAGGAGGTGTGCGAGGCAAGTTTTTTTACACAGAAGGTAGTAAATGTCTGGAACGTAATGCCTGGTGAGGTGGTGGGGGCAGGTACGATAGTGTCATTTAAGGGGCAGCTAGACAAATACATGGATAGGATGGAAGGATACGGACTCCGTAAAACGTAGTTTTAGTTTAGGCAGACGTCACGATCGACGCAGGCTTGGAGGGCCGAAGGGCTTGTTCTGTGCTGCTTGTTCTTTGTTGAAGAGAGTTCCAAAGACTCTCAAACTCTGAGAGATAAAAGATCTCCTCCCCCCCGTCCTAATAATCAACCCCTTACTTTTAAACAGTGACTTCCTGATTCTAGATTCTCTCACTCGAGGAAATGGGCGGCACGGTAGCACAGTGGTTAGCACTGCTGCTTCACAGCTCCAGGGTCCTGGGTTCGATTCCCGGCTTGGGTCACTGCCTGTGTGGAGTTTGCACATTCTCCTCGTGTCTGCGTGGGTTTTCTCCGGGTGCTCCGGTTTCCTCCCACAGTCCAAAGGGTTAGGTTCATTGGCTATGCTAAAATTGCCTTTTAGTGTCCTGGGATGTATAGGTTAGAGGGATTAGCAGGTAAATGTGTAGGGATATGGGGATAGGGTCTGGGTGGGATTGTGTTCGGTGCAGACTCGATGGGCCGAAGGGCCTGTTTCTGCACTGTAGGGTTCTATGCTGGTTCTAAATTGTCCCTTAGTGTACCCAAACAGGCACCAGAATGGGATTTCCTCTGTCTATGGGCCTATGGGATTTCCAAAATAATTTCAATGCAGTGTTAATGTAAGCCTTACTTATGACTAATAGATAAACAAAGTGGACAATTTTCCCACATTATGTTCCATTTGCTAGATACTTGCCCACTCACTTAACCTATCCATCTCCCTTTGTAGCCTCCCTACGCCCTTTTCACAACTTAGTTTGCTGTCTGCCTTTAGAATCACAGAATCCCTACAGTGCAGAAGGGGGCCATTTGGCCTATTGGGTCTGTACCAACTTTCCGATAGAGCATCCTTCCCAATCCGTATCCTTGTAACCACGTGTATTTATCCCTCTATTCCTCCTAACCTAAACAGCTTTGGACACTCGGGGGCAATTTAGCGCGGCCAATCCATCTAACCTGCACAACTTTGGACTGTGGGAGGAAACCGGAGCACCCGGAGGAAACCCGCGCAGGCACGGGGAGAATGTGCAAACTCCACGCAGACAGTGTCCCGAGCCGGGAATCGAACCTGGTCCCATTTGCACACAGCAAACTCCCACAAACAGCAATGTGGTCAAGAGAAGATAATCAGGGTTTCTTTGTGATCAAGGGATAAATTTCAGGCAGGAATCACTACCCTGCTGTCCTTTGAAGTAGTATCTATGAGATTGTTTATATCTGATCTGCCTGGGGAGAGTCAGAGCCTCAGCTCAGCACCCGATTGGAAAGTGAGCATCTCCGATAGTGCAGCACTCCTTCAGAGTTGTAAGGGGAGTGTCAGAATTATAGAATCCATGGTGCAGAAGGAGGCCATTTGGCCCATCGAGCCTGCACCAACAACAATTCCACCCCAGGTCCCATCTCTGTAGCTCCACTTATTTACCCTTCTGGTCTTCCTGACTCAGCGGAGCAATTTAACTTGGCCAAACAACCTAATCCGCACATCATTGGTCTGTGGGAGGAAACCGGAGCACGCGGAGGAAACCCACGCAGAGACGGGGAGAATGTGCAAGCTCCACACAGACTGTGACCTGTGGCCAGAATTGAACCTGGGTTCCTGGCGCTGTGAGGTAGCAGCGCTAACCACTGTGCCACTGTTGCCACCCTTGATTTTTGTGCTTGTGCCTTTTGGAGTGGGATTTGAACCTGGACAGTAATATTGAGCCATCAAATCAGACCTTAAAAGCTTCCAAATCCTTCACGCCAACCACATAAGTTAAAGCAAATTTAACAATCGGGGTAAAGAATGACTGTGTTTCCGACCGGCAGGATTTTCCGGTCCTTCCTGCCGGCAGGGTCTTCCGATCCTGCTGAAGGCGGACCCCCCCCTGGTGTGGGATCCCCAGTGGCGGGATGGGTGAGTCATTCAAAGGACATTGGCGGGTCCGGACATCGGCGGGTCCGGAAGATCTCAACAGCAGCTAATGACAAACCGCCATCATCATCGGAAAACATGCCACAGGGGGAGGGGGCTGGAAAATCCCACCTGCAACACTCATGGATTCGCCAACATTAAGGGCATTTAAATGGTCATTGGATAAACATATGGATGATGTTGGAATGGTGTAGGTTAAGATGGACTTTAGGTTGGTTTCACAGGTCGTTGCAAAATTGAGGGCCGAAGGGCCTGTCATATGCTGTAATGTTCTATGTTCTATGTAGCTGTGCACTAAGAGGAACTTGCCATTATTTATTGGGGCTTCATGAGAGTCCTCCAATATTCGTTGGTCCCCTCCCCAGCAGAAATGTGTCGGTGAAAGATTTGCAATGTAATGGGAGAAAGGGTTAATTGGATTGTTCTGTCAAAGAGCTGACCCAAGCATGATGGGCTGAATGGTCTTCTTCTCTGTTGTTTCATTCTGTGACTCTGTTTTCTGAAGAGCAACCATGTTTTCTCTGCTTCCCTGGTCCACCCAGACGGATCTACCCTCCCGACGATAAGCAGTTGCTGGAGAAGTATGAAAGTCTGATATGTGTCGCCTTCCAGACCTTCCTCGCTGGGAGAGCTGCCTCGCTCCAGAAAGAACTCAGCAACCCACTGAATCACATGAAGGTATTGACCACGAGAGCCATTCGATTGAGACAAGTTAAGAGAATCCTGAGGGGTGAATTAAACATAGAAAGTAAAAGCCATTTGGCCCTTCAAGCCTGCTTCACCGTTCACCTTGATTGTGGCTGATCTTTGAATTCAATATCCTGATCCCCCCCTTCCTTCCGTATCCCTTGATCCTATTGTCCCAAGAGCGAGATCTAATTTCCTCTTGAAATCCGACAATGTTTTGGCCTCAGCTACATTCTGTGGTAGTGAATTCCACATTCTCTGGAGGAAGAAATTTCTCCTCACCTCAGTTCTAAAAGGTTTATCCCTTATCCTCAAACTATGACCCCCTAGTTCTGGACTCCCCCACCATCGGGAACATTCTTTCTGAATCTGCCCTGTCTAATCCTGTTAGAATTTTACAAGTTTCTCTGAGATCCCATCTCAGTTTTCTAAACTCAAGTGAATATAATCCCAACTGACTTAGTCTCTCCTCATATTATAGACCTGCCATCCCAGGAATCAGCCTGGTACATAGAACATAGAATACTACAGCACAAACAGGCCCTCCGGCCCACGAGTTGCGCCGATCACATCAACACCTACCAACCTACAGACCTATCTATAACCCTCAATCTCATTAAACCCCATATACTCATCCAGAAGTCTTTTAAAAGACCCCAGCGAGTTCGCCTCCACCACCACTGACGGCAGCCGATTCCATTCACTCACCACCCTCTGAGTTAAAAACTTACCCCTAACATCACTTCTGAACTTCCCTCCCTGCACCTTAAATCTGTGTCCTCTCGTAGCAACCATTTCAACCCGGGGAAATAGCCTCTGAGAGTCCACCCTATCTATTCCTCTCAACATTTTGTAAACTTCTATCAGGTCGCCTCTCAACCTTCGTCTCTCCAGGGAGAAGAGTCCCAGCTCCCTCAACCTAACTTCATAAGGCATGCCTCCCAGTCCAGGCAACATCTTTGTAAATCTCCTCTGTACCCTTTCAATAGCTTCTACATCTTTCCTATAGTGAGGCGACCAGAACTGCGCACAATACTCTAAATGAGGCCTGACAAGGGTCTTATAAAGTTGCAGCATTACCTCCCGACTCCTAAACTCAATCCCTTGATTAATGAAGGCCAGTACACCATACGCTGCACTCCCTCTACAGCAAGGACATCCTTCCTCAGATAAGGACACCAAAGTTGATGGAGGTCTTTCAATAGGATAAATGGTTTCATGTGTCGTCGATTGAGGTCCTTAACTATATGAAAGTCATCAATAGATACAAATAAGAAATTGAAGGAAAAGCTTGAAAAACTAATTACCTTATTGGATTCATTAGTGACAACGTCACATTTAAGGCCCTCAACTTCCCCATAAGCATAGAAACATAGAACAGTACAGCACAGTACAGGCCCTTCGGCCCTCAATGTTGTGCCGAGCTATGTCTAAACCCAAGATCCAGCTATCCCACTGCCTATCATTCTGATGTGCTCCATGTGCCTATCTAATGACCAATAAGTTCCTAGTGTCCGACTATCACAGCAGGCAGTACATTCCACACCCCAACCACTCTCTGAGTAAAGAACCTACCTCGGACATCCCTCCTATATCTCCCATCATGAACGTTATAGTTATGCCCTTTAGTAGCAGCTACATCCACCCGAGGAAATAGTCTCTGCATGTCCACTCTATCTACCCTCCAAACC
The DNA here is from genome assembly GCA_037974335.1 of Prionace glauca. Taxonomy (NCBI): domain Eukaryota; kingdom Metazoa; phylum Chordata; class Chondrichthyes; order Carcharhiniformes; family Carcharhinidae; genus Prionace; species Prionace glauca. Next base: position 7,338,017 of record CM075729.1, read on the forward strand.
AGGCAGCATCCTGGTAAATCTCCTCTGCACTCTCTCCAATGCTTCCACATCCTTCTTATAGTGAGGTGACCTGAACGGCGCACAATATTCCAAGTGCGGTCTCACCAAGGTCCAGTACAGTTACAGCAAGTGGAGACATCTTCTCTACATCTACAATTTTAAACTTGCCCATCACCCTAAGGACCATTATCAGGTGACCCTTCAATCTTCATTCTTCTAGTTTTCAATTTTTTCCAATAGACGGAGCCCCTCAGCTTTCACATCATCTTAGTAACCATTCCTGCAACTTGTCCAGTGTCCCTGCTTTTATTTTGTAATGTGGAGACCAGAACTGTTCACCGTACTCCCGAGTGTGGTTCAATCAGCCCCATAACGTAACCTTTTTTTAAACAATTCAGTCTCTGTGAGAGTGGGGAATGAGGAGGGCTTTGCATCTGAGGTGCCAAACTGGCAAGCCGTGTGACGGTGGTGGGGGAGAAACCCTTTCTCTCTTTACTCTGTGGAATTCTCTACCCCAGCGAGCAGTGGGCCATTGAGTGCATCCAAGGTCGAGTTAGACAGATTTTCCATCGACAAAGCACTCAGGGGTTGTGGGGGCGAAGACAAGAAAGTGGCGTTAACATAGAACATAGAACATTACAGCGCAGAACAGGCCCTTCGGCCCACGATGTTGCGCCGACCAGTTACAAAAACAATGACCCACCAGCCTAAAGCAATCCCTTTTCGTCCATAAACCTATCCACAGATCTCTTAAACGCCCCCAAACTAGGCGCATTTACAACTGCAGCAGGCAGGGCATTCCAATCCCTCACCACCCGCTGGGTAAAGAACCTACCCCTGACATCCGTCCTGTAGCTACCCCCCCTTAATTTAAAGCCATGCCCCCTCGTGCTAGCTTTCTCCATCCGAGGAAAAAGGCTATCACTGTCCACCCTATCTAAACCTCTAATCATCTTATATGTTTCAATAAGATCCCCTCTTAGCCGCCTTCTTTCCAACGAAAACAACCCCAAATCCCTCAGTCTCTCCTCATAGGACCTCTCCTCCATACCAGGCAACATCCTGGTAAACCTCCTCTGCACCCTCTCCAAAGCCTCCACATCCTTCCTGTAATGTGGGGACCAGAACTGCACACAGTACTCCAAGTGCAGCCGCACCAGAGTAGTGTACAATTGCAACATGACGCTGCGACTCTTAAATTCAATCCCCCTACCAATAAACGCCAAGACACCGTACGCCTTCTTAACAACCTTATCTACTTGATTCCCAACTTTCAGGGATCTATGTACACATACACCTAGATCCCTCTGCTCATCCACACTATTCAAAGTCCTCCCGTTAGCCCTATACTCGACACATCTGTTGCTCCTACCGAAGTGAATTACCTCACACTTCTCCGCATTAAATTCCATCCGCCACCTCTTGGCCCAGCTCTACAACCTATCTAAGTCTCCCTGCAGACTATGACACCCTTCCTCACAATCTACCACACCTCCGACTTTGGTGTCATCAGCAAATTTACTAATCCACCCAACTATACCCTCATCCAGATCATTAATAAAGATTACAAACAGAAGTGGCCCCAAAACAGATCCCTGAGGCACACCACTCGTAACCGAACTCCATGATGAATATTTACCATCAACCACCATCCTCTGTCTCCTATCTGATAGCCAATTTCTGATCCAATTTCCTAGATTACCCTCAATCCCATACATCTGCATTTTCTGCAGAAGCCTACCATGGTGAACCTTATCGAACGCCTTACTAAAATCCATATATACCACATCAACTGCCTTGCCCCCATCCACCTCTTTGATCACCTTATCAAAAAATTCAATAAGGTTAGTAAGGCACGACCTACCCGCTACAAAACCATGCTGACTATTTCTAATCAATTCATTACACTCCAAATAACTATAATCCTATCACTAATAATTTTTTCTAAAACCTTGCCCACAACAGAAGTAAGACTCACCGGTCTATAATTCCCGGCAAAGTCTCTGTTCCCCTTCTTAAAAAAGGGACAACATTCGCTATCCTCCAATCCTCCGGGACTACACCAGAGACCAATGACGACCTGAAGATCAGAGCCAGAGGCTCTGCAATCACCTCTCTAGCCTCCCAGAGACTCTTAGGGTAGATCCCATCCGGACCAGGGGACTTATCTATTTTCAACCCCTCAAGAATATCCAGCACATCCCCCTTATCAACCGTAATACTGTTTATTTTACACCCCTGCAACCCAGTGTCCTCCTCAGCTATATTCATGTCCCCCTGTTGTTCCTGTTGTTCGGTGTTAAGACCACAATCAACTCATCCACGATTTTATTGAATAGCCTATGACTGCTCCAGAGTGCTACATTCCTTAGTTTCCATCCCCTTCCCTTTTGTAAGTCAAGGGTTAACATCAGGAGCACCTGATAGCGATGTGCCGTCTTTTGCTTGACTTGTCTGCCCCAGTGGCAGGGTCACGCCGGGGAGGTCTACTCCAGTGGGCTGGCCCTCAGAGACTGTGATTTGGCAGGAAACAGAAGTACAACTTTGTGTCCAATTACTGAGATGTACGTAGATTGGTAAATAAGCCAGAATAGTTTCTGCAAGTATTAACAGTCTATGGTAATACTGTTCGGATAAGAGACAAACTATAAGAAAAAATGCAAAAATACTTGTGGATGCTGGAATCTGAAACAAAAACAGAAAAATGCTGGAAAATTTCCACAGCTCTGGCAGCATCTAAGGAGAGAGAATAGAGCCAATGTTTTGAGCCTGGATGATCCTTGGTTTAGGGCTCTGGGTCTGACTTTTCAAAATGAAACACTTATCTGTATTGAAATCCATTTGCCAATCCTGGGCCCACTTCCCCAACTGACCAATACTCCCCTGTAATTTTTCATAACCTTCTTCGCTACCAAGGTTAAGTCTATAAGTTGTTGGTGAGGGGTTAAGGTGTGTTGGGAGGTCGGGGGTGGGGTGTCGGTGGTACAATGGGTGGGGGGGGTTGGTGATGGTAAGATGAGTCAGGAAAAATAGGGTTCTTAACAGGGATTGGGAAGGCAGTTGAGGGGTAGGATGTGGCTAGAGGTATGAGTGGACTTGGAGCAATGGCGAGAATGGTGGTTGGGTATTGGAAGCTTAATCTAAGGATTGGCGGATAGTTGGAAGATTAGTTAGTGTCTTGGGGGGATAGTCGGGGGATAGGGTATAGTTGGGGGGATCAAGAGGGTAGTTGGGAGTGAGGAGTATTCAGGGGGCAAAGAGCATGGTAGGGTGGGAGTATTGGGGAGTAGGAAGGTAAATGAGCTGGGAGGTATTTGGAAGGCCAGGCGGATAACTGGAATAGTGAGTGTTATGGAACGGGGGGGTTGGTCAGGAGGGTAAATGAATGGGATGGATAGGATAGAGGTGGAGAGACTCTTCCCGCTCAAAAAAGACAGTAGGACTAGGGGGCACAGCCTCAAGATAAAGGGGGGGCGTTTTAGAACGGAGTTGAGGAGGAACTTCTTCACTCAAAGGGTGGTGAATCTCTGGAATTCTCTGCCCGTTGAAGTGGTGGAGGCTGCCTCGCTAAATATTTTCAAGAAGCGGGTTGATGGGTTTTTGATAAGAGAGGGGATTAAGGGTTATGGGGAGAGGGCCGGAATGTGGAACTGAGCCACGACAGATCAGCCATGATCTTATTGAATGGCGGGGCAGGCTCGAAGGGCCAGATGGCCTACTCCTGCTCCTATTTCTTATGTTCTTATGTAAATGGGGTCTAGAGTCTTGGAGGGGGTCAGAAGGGTGAACTGTGTGGGGATATTTGGAGGGTCTGGAGGGTAGTTGGAGGTGGTGGGTATTTGGGAGCCTAGGGAGTAGTCAGTGCAGTGAGGGACAGACATTTGTCGGGTGATCGATGGAAGTGGGGGGAGGGTGGAAGGAGGGGGTGAGGAGGGGGATGTGGAGTGAAGTCAGCGGATCTCCTGCAGGATTGGGCAGGGAGGGGGGGAGAGAGGAGGTGGTGGGTTGCTTAGCTACCCAAGAGTTCAGAATCACAGAATTGACACAAAAGGAGGTCACATGGCCCATCATGTCTGCACTGCCTTCAAACAAGCATCATGACTCAGTGTCAACCCCTTGCCTTTTCCCCGCACCCCTGCTCAATGCTTCAATTCAAATAATCACCTAATTCCCTCTTGAATATTTCGATTGAACCTGGCTCCACCGCACTTCCAGGCAACGCATTCCAGACCCGAACCACTCGCTGTGTGAAAAATGAGCATCTTTTCCAAACTGCTTTCAATCTGTGCCCTCTGGTTCTTGATCATTTTACAAGTGGGTACAGTTTCTCCCGATTGACTCTGTCTGCCCCGCTCCTCGAGTGCTGTGAACTTTGCATCTACAAGGAGCAGTGTTGCGAGACTTCTTACTGTAACTTTTCCTGATGAACTTCTGCAGAGAGAACTGGAACTATCCGAAGTCTCTGAGTGAAATTGGGTTATCCGATTGGTCCCAGTTCAGAGAATTATCCAGGGGAACTTTGAACTTCCTTGATAATTCCAGAGCAGTCCTTTCTAAGGGCATCTAAGGGGGGGGTCCCCAAAGCATTTTCTGGGGTACATCCATTGTGCGGGGTGGTGTGGGTGGATGGAAAAGAAATGTAATAGACATAGAACCCCACAGTGCAGAAACAGGCCCTTCGGCCCATCGAGTCTGCACCGAACACAATCCCACCCAGACCCTATCCCCATATCCCTACACATTTACCTGCTAATCCCTCTAACCTACACATCCCAGGACACTAAGGGGCAATTTTAGCATAGCCAATGAACCTAACCCGCACATCTTTGGACTGTGGGAGGAAACCGGAGCACCCGGAGGAAACCCACGCAGACACGAGGAGAATGTGCAAACTCCACACAGGCAGTGACCCGAGCCCGGGAATCGAACCCAGGACCCTGGAGCTGTGAAGCAGCAGTGCTAACCATTGTGCTATCGTTCGGTAGTTGACAATAGTGCCACACAGTTAACTGAAAAGAGGGAAAGGGGTTGTGAGTTAGATGTCCGCATTAGATTCAGTCTCTAAAGCCAGTCTTTCCAAATTCAACTGGCTGACTGCTAGCCCCCTCAGAGAGCGGGAAAGTGGAACTGATCCACTTCAGATCAGCCATGATCTTATTGAATGGCGGGGCAGGCTCGAAGGGCTAGATGGCCTACTCCTGCTCCTATTTCTTATGTTCTTATGTTAGTGAATGATAGAAACACTCATGTCAACCTTTCTAAAGGAGGAAGACATCTTGGACCTCCTGGAGCAGTGTGAAGTGGACGATGAGAAGCTTCTTGGGAAACCGCCTCGTCAGAGGGGACCAAAGGTATGAACTCAGCGACGACGCAACCGTTGGTCAGCGCTCGCTTTCACTAAAGCGTTTTAAGTCCAGGTGGCGGGCATATTGACTTAAATCGCCAATGGTTGAATTGCTATAAATATCACAGACTGAATTTTACACTCCCTGGAGGGTGGTTTGGCAGTGGGTAAGGGCGATCTAACAGTAAGCGTGATGCCAAGGGCACCTTTCCTGTTTCCTAGTCGCCAACCCCCAACCCCACCAAGAATTGTACAGGCAGCAGGGGAGGTGTCAGGTGGCTGGTCCACCTTTGGGCCAATTAAAGCCCTTTTATGGGCTCTGTCCACCCTTTCAGATGCAGTGGACAGAGGAGGGAGCCAGATTCGAAAGCTGTCGGGTCTCACTCATAGAATCCCTACAGTACAGAAGAAGGGCATTCAGCCCATTAAGTCTGCACTGACCACAATCCTACCCAGGCCCTATCTCCGTCACCCCATGTATTTACACGGCTAGTTCCCCCTGACGCTAAGGAGCAATTTAGCATGGCCAATCCACCGAACCTGCATATCTTTGGAGTGATGTGGAGATGCCAGCGTTGGACTGGGGTGCACACAGTAAGAAGTCTCACAACATTAGGCCAAAGTCCAACAGATTTATTTGGTAGCAGGAGCTTTCGAGTGTTCATTCACCTGATGAAGGAGCAACGCTCTGCAAGCTGGTGCTACCAAATAAGCCTGTTGGACTTTAACCCGGTGTAATGAGGCTTCTTACTGCATCTTTGGACTGTGGGAGCAAACCGGAGTCATCCGGAGGAAACCCATTCAGAGTTGGGGAGAATGCGCAAACTCCACACAGATAGTGATCTGAGCCAGAATCGGACCCGGGTCCCTGGCACTGTGAGGCAGCAGTGCCAACCACTGTGCCACCGTGCCGCCCCAGGCCGAACTCACTGCCGGGAGTTACTGGTGGGAAAGGGCGCGAACATCTCCCCGATACATCAGAGGCTCTACAAGTTTTGTTCTCTGGGCCAGTGCGCCCCGTGCCACCAGCCCCTAACCACATCGCCATCCTCTCCCATCTCTTTCCTGATCCTGCCAGGAATTCCCTGAGCGTAGCTCTCCATCCAGCTCCAGTGATGATCGGGGTGGAATTTTACCAGCACATCTGCCTGAGATTCGGACATTCCCGCCTGAGGCCAATGGAGAATGCCCCTGGGATTGGGATGGACGTATCGGTAAAATTCCAACCCTGGTGGCTAAGGGCGGCACGGTAGCACAGTGGTTAGCACTGCTGCTTCACAGCTCCAGGGTCCTGGGTTCGATTCCCGGCTCGGGTCAATGTCTGTGTGGAGTTTGCACATTCTCCTCGTGTCTGCGTGGGTTTTCTCCGGGTGCTCCGGTTTCCTCCCACAGTCCAAAGATGTGCGGGTTAGGTTCATTGGCTATGCTAAAAATTGCCCCTTAGTGTCCTGGGAATGTGTAGGTTAGAGGGATTAGCAGGTAAATGTGTAGGGATATGGGGATAGGGTCTGGGTGGGATTGTGTTCGGTGCAGACTCGATGGGCCGAAGGGCCTGTTTCTGCACTGTAGGGTTCTATGGTTCTAGGGTTCTAAGTGTGGGCCAAGACAGAGGGCCAGGAAGTGGGGCGGCGCTTGCTTTTTGTGTGTTATCAGAAAGCCTCGCTGGTTAAAAAGGTCACAATTGTTTGTTTGCCCCGCAGCAACTGTTCTCAATGCCGGAGGCCATCGAGCCTTCCCCGAGGAAGTACGATGTTAGTAGCAGTAGCGGCAACAGCAGCTGCAGTTCGGACTCAGAGGACGAGCAGCTAAGAGATAAAAAAATAATGTACGTTCGAAAAAGGAGGGAGTATGAATCTCCGGAACGGTCAGGTAAGTTTCCCATTGCGCTCACATTGACTGGGATCTCCCTCAAATAAACACCAGCTGTGTTACAAGGTCGAGAAAACTCCAGTCGCTGAAAAGAGAGACATGTTGTCGAAGCTTTTCTTTTTGGACTCATCAGAATTTTATATCAATCTTTACAGGACAGGACAAAAGATTGTTGATTGTTTGGCAAGTCAGGATTGGTTAACTGGAGTGTTGCCATGGCAAAGGCAACAGGGAACCATAGGGTCCCCAAGCTGTTGGGTAACTCCAAAAAGATGCAAGGCTGAGACATATTCCTCTTGTTTGCAGATTATGTGGATAACTGTGTGTCAAATCTCACAAAAGTAAGTTACCCACCTTCCCAGCTCGACTGATTTTGTTGCAATGGGTGAGATTTTTCTCCTTCTCCACGGCGTCTTTGGCAGCGGCAGCTGGCAATGCGCCGCTCGCTGGCGGCAGGATCATGTGGTCCCGCCATTATCAACGGTGTTTCCCAATGGACACGTCTCTCACTGCCAGGAAACCCGCAGTGAGGGGGTTACTGCCAATGGCAGGACAGTAACATCCCGCCCATGAAAACGGGGGCAAGATTTTGGCAATCGTTAGCATGGCTATTAGCGCACTCAGGATTGTACAACAAGTGCTGCCCAATCACAGATTCCCGGTGGACATTTCGCTTTGAGTTTTGCAAGCAGGGGCTAGTTGAGTACACTTATTGGTTCCATTTGTCAACTGATTGTCTGCTGTTTGTGATCTCTGTTTCAATTAGCGGGACAGGCAAATGAGATTCGGGCCTCAGCACAAGTTCCAATGCCTACCATAGACCGAACCATTGACCGAGAAGTCCCTTGGTTATGGGACTATGATTTAACACATGTTTCTCTTGTTCTCATCTTTCCTACTTTTTTTAAATGACCCTGGATTTGCCATAATAATTGTGTTCTTCCCTGAACCATGACCCATTCCTCATTGTATGTATAGGTGTGACCATGGAACTCAGTCCTTGGCTATGAATCCACTTGGATTTCTACTTGGAGGGGTCGGCTCCATCTCTTGCACTTTCTCCAAAGTTTCTGCTGACGTGATGGCAGGAGGTCTGTTTCAGGAATAACTAGCTATGGAAACAGACAAAGGTCTGCCTTAATGCACAACTAGGTGTGTGAGGAGAATTGGAATTGTACAATGGCGCAGTTCAACGGCGCAATCCACCGTCATATATCTTTGAAGGGGGGTAGGAGATATGGAAAGGATCCTGGGCTTAGCAAATAAGAGTATTCAGTCCAAAAGCAGAGAAGTTATGCTGAATCTTTAGAAGACACCAGTTGGGGCACAACTGGAGTATTGCATCCAGTTCTGATCACCACGCTTTTATAAGGATAGAACATAGAACATAGAACATTACAGCACAAACAGGCCCTTTGGCCCTCGAGTTGCGCCGATCGCATCAACCCCACCAATCTATAGACCTATCTATAACCCCCAATCCCATTAAACCCCATATACTCATCCAGGAGTCTTTTAAAAGACCCCAGCGAGTTCGCCTCCACCACCGACGACGGCAGCCGATTCCAATCACTCACTACCCTCTGAGTGAAAAACTTACCCCTAACATCACCTCTGTACTTCCCTCCCCGCACCTTAAATCTGTGTCCTCTCGTAGCGACCATTTCAACCCGGGGAAATAGCCTCTGAGAGTTCACCCTATCTATTCCTCTCAACATTTTATAAATTTTGTAAGAGTTTTTGAGAGGGCTCAGAGGAGATTTACCAGAATGGTTCCAGGGCTGAGGGATATTAACCACAAGGTTATGTTGGAGAAAATGCAATTTTCCTTCTCGGAGCAAAGGAGATGGAGGGAAGATTTGAGAGACGTCTACAAGATTATGCCAAGGTTCAGACAAGGTAGACAAAAGCTGCTGCCATGAGCTGATCATACAAAGATGAAGGGGACATGGATTTAAGGGTTTTGACAGGAGTTATGGGGGAGAATGTGAGGAAGTATCTTTTAACATAGTGAGAAGCATTGACCTGGAGCTTGCTGCCTACAATGTGGAGTTTTTTCAAGGAGCAGCTACTGCGAGTCCGTGATCGGTATGTCCCTGTCAGGCAAGGAGGAATTGGTAGGGCTAGGGAACTGTGGTGCACCAAAAAAGTTGATTCATTGGTTAAAAGGAAAAAGGAGGCTTATGTTCGGATGAGACGTGAGGGCTCGGGTAGTGCACTAGAAAACTTTAGATTGGCTAGGAGGGAGTTGAAGAGTGAGCTAAGAAGGGCTAAAAGAGGACATGAAAAGACTTTGGCTGATAGGGTTAAGGAGAATCCTAAGGCGTTCTATAGGTATGTCAAGAACAGAAGGTTGATTAGAGCAAGATTAGGGCCAGTTATAGACAGCAGAGGGAAGTTATGTGTGGAACCAGAGGAGATTGGAGAGGCATGAACCAATATTTCTCTTCGGTATTCACGCAGGGGGACATGGATATAGCTGAGGAGGACACTGGGTTGCAGGGGAGTAGAATTGACAATGTTACAGTTGATAAGGAGGATGTGCTGGATGTTCTGGAGGGTCTGAAAATAGATAAGTCCCCTGGTCCGGATGGGATTAACCCCAGGATTCTCTGGGAGGCAAGAGAAGTGATTGCTGAGCCTCTGGCTCTGATCTTTAGGTCGTCGTTGGCCTCTGGTATAGTACCAGAAGATTGGAGGTTAGCGAATGTTGTCCCATTGTTTAAGAAGGGGAACAGAGACTTCCCCGGGAATTATAGACCGGTGAGTCTCATTTCTGTTGTGGGCAAGGTTTTAGAAAAAATTATTAGCGATATGATTTATAGTTATTTGGAGAGTAATGAATTGATTGGAGATAGTCAGCATGGTTTTGTGGCGGGTAGGTCGTGCCTTACCAACCTTATTGAGTTTTTTGAGAAAGTGACCAAAGAGGTGGATGGGGGTAAGGCAGTGGACGTGGTGTATATGGATTTTAGTAAGGCGTTTGATAAGGTTCACCGTGGTAGGCTTCTGCAGAAAATGCAGAAATATGGGATTGGGGGTGATCTAGGGAATTAGATCAGGAATTGGCTAACGAATAGGAGACAGAGGGTGGTGGTTGATGGTAAATATTCATCATGGAGTTCAGTTACGAGTGGTGTGCCTCAGGGATCTGTTTTGGGGCCACTGCTGTTTGTAATTTTTATGAATGATCTGGATGAGGGTATAGTTGGGTGGATTAGTAAATTTGCTGATGACACCAAAGTTGGAGGTGTGTTAGATAGTGAGGAAGGGTGTCATAGTTTGCAGGAAGACTTAGATAGGTTGCAGAGCTGGGCCGAGAGGTGGCGGATGGAGTTTAATGCGGAGAAGTGTGAGGTAATTCACTTTGGTAGGAATAACAGATGTGTCGAGTATAGGGCTAACGGGAGGACTTTGAATAGTGTGGAGGAGCAGAGGGATCTAGGTGTATGTGTACAAAGATCCCTGACAGTTGGGAATCAAGTAGATAAGATTGTGAAGAAGGCTTACGGTGTCTTGGCATTTATTGGTAGGGGGATTGAATTTAGGAGTCACAGCGTCATGTTGCAACTGTCGAAATTTGCTGATGACACCAAGATTGGGGGAACGGCAAATTGTGCGGAGGGTGTGGAGAGTCTAAAGAAGGATCTAGATAGGCTGGGCGAATGGGCCAGGAAATGGCAAATGGAATTTAATGTTGGCAAGTGTGAGGTGGTCCACTTTGGTAGGCGGAATGGTCGGAAGGACTATTACTTACGTGGCGAAAAACTGCAGCAGGCGACGGTGCAGAGGGATCTCGGGGTCCTTGTACATGAGTCGCAAAAACCCAGCTTGCAGGTGCAGCAGGTGATCAGGAAGGCGAATGGGATGCTGGCCTTCATAGCGAGGGGGATTGAATATAAAAGTAGAGAGGTCTTGCTGCAGCTGTATAGGGCATTGGTGAGGCCGCAGCTGGAGTACTGTGTGCAGTTTTGGGCGCCGCACCTGCGCAAGAATATTTTGGCCCTGGAGGGAGTGCAGAGGAGGTTTACTAGGCTGATACCGGAGTTGAGGGGATTGAGCTATGAGGAGAGGCTGAATAAACTAGGCTTGTACTCGTTAGAGTTTAGAAGAATGAGGGGAGATCTCATTGAGACGTATAAGATGATGAATGGGATGGATAGGTTAGAGGTGGAGAGACTCTTCCCGCTCAAAAAAGACAGTAGGACTAGGGGGCACAGCCTCAAGATAAAGGGGGGGCGGTTTAGAACAGAGTTGGGGAGGAACTTCTTCACTCAAAGGGTGGTGAATCTCTGGAATTCTCTGCCCGTTGAAGTGGTGGAGGCTGCCTCGCTAAATATTTTTAAGAAGCGGGTTGATGGGTTTTTGATAAGAGAAGGGATTAAGGGTTATGGGGAGAGGGCGGGAAGGTGGAACTGAGCCATGACAGATGAGCCATGATCTTATTGAATGGCGGGGCAGGCTCGAAGGGCTAGATGGCCTACTCCTGCTCCTATTTCTTATGTTCTTATGTTCTTATACACAACTCTGGTGCCGCCGCACTTGGAGTACTGTGTGCAGTTCTGGTCCCCACATTACAGGAAGAATGTGGAGGCTTTGGAGAGGGTGCAGAGGAGGTTTACCAGGATGTTGCCTGGTATGGAGAGGAGGTCCTATGAGGAGAGGCTGAGGGATTTGGGGTTGTTTTCGCTGGAAAGAAGGTGGCTAAGAGAGGATCTTATTGAAACATATAAGATGATTAGAGGTTTAGATAGGGTGGACAGTGATAGCCTTTTTCCTCTGATGGAGAAATCTAGCACGAGGGAGCATGGCTTTAAATTAAGGGGTGGTAGTTATAGGACGGATGTCAGGGGTAGGTTCTTTACCCAGAGGGTGGTGAGGGATTGGAATGCCCTGCCTGCTGCAGTTGTAAATGCGCCTAGTTTGGGGGCGTTTAAGAGATCTGTGGATAGGTTTATGAATGAAAAGGGATTGGTTTAGGTTAGTGGGTCATTGTTTTTGTAACTGGTCGGCGCAACATCGTGGGCCGAAGGGCCTGTTCTGCGCTGTAATGTTCTATGTTCTATGTACAAGGCTGGTCTAAACAGACTCGATCAATGATTTCAAAAGTTTAAAGTTTATTTATTAGTGTCACAAGTAGGTTTACATTAACACTGCAATGAAGTTGCTATGAAAATCCCCCAGTTGCCACACTCCGGCACGTGTTCGGGTACACTGAGGGAGAATCAAAGGAAATTGGATGGGGATTTGCGAGAAATAGAATTGCAAGGATAAGGAGGGACTTGACTGGAACTGACTCTCACAGGGAATGTAGAATCCTCACAGTGCAGAACGAGGCCATTCGGCCCATGGGGCCTGCATCAGCAACAATCTCACGCAGGCCCCACCCCCGCAACCCCACATATTTATCCCGCTACTCCCCCTAACACTGAGGGGCCACTTAGCAAGGCCAATCAGCCTAACCTGCACATTTCTGGACCTGGAGGAAACCCATGCAGACACGGGGAGAATGTGCAAATGCCACACAGACAGTGACCCGAGGCCGGAATTGATTCTGAGTCCCTGGCACCGTGGGGCAGCTCTAAGGAGAGCTGGCATTGACCCGATGATCCGAATTGCCACCTCCCTTGCAGGAATGGCTCTGACATCTAACCCAACAGTGCAGATGTTAATCATGAACAACATTGTATATTGCTAGAAAACGGTGAAATATTAACCGTGCAAACACTCCAGCATTAGAAACCAGGATAGACTATTCATCTCTCCAAACCCATTTCACATGCAGTTAGATCACAACTGATCTGTCTCTATTATCCTGCTTTGGTATTGGGTCCATGGCCCCAGTAAACAGCATTGCTCAAACAAAATAGACCCGGATTTATAAATCTTTATTTCGTGTCCCCTCACACTGAACATCCTCTCGGGCAGACTTGAAGCCTCAACAATATCCTCGCTGTGGTGTGGATTCTCCTGCTCACTAACCGAGGTTTTATCAATACTTTTGACTAATATGTTAGATTTGTATTATAACGAAGTCTAGAATTGCATTGTTTTATTTGATAACCTATGCCCTGCCAAGCTATGCCTCCAGATTCTTTTGCTCTGACAAGTAGCTCACCTGCGTCCATTTGAGTTTAACTACACTGTTATCTGTTTTCTCATTCAACTTTTAGGGCACTTTCCACGGAGATTTGATTGGGCAACAGTAATGCAATTGCATCATATCTACTAGTCTAGAGGTATCCTAGCTTTTTATGTCTCTGAGGGTCACATATCAGGGAATACTGTCCCCCTCCCCCACCCCCCTCAGAGGATCCAATAAGAAGGTTTAATTCCTGTTCCCATGAATCCACGTTGTTGAGCTGCTGATGTTAAGATACCTTGGGTTGAGATTTTCCAGTCCCGCCTGTGACAGGATTGGCTGTAGGCAGGATGGAAAACCTGATGGACCAGTCAAAGGCCCATTGACTTCACGCAGGAATTTCCTGTCCCCCGTGGCAAATGGCAGAACTGGAAAATCACCTCCTTAATGTCACAGTTGAGCAGGCAAAAATTGCTTAAAAAATAAACTCCTGGGCCACAAAAATCACAGTGAGAAGTCCCACAACACCAGGTTCAAGTCCAACGGGTTTATTTGGTAGTAATCGCCACTAGCTTTTGGGGTTTTCCCCTTCGTCAGTTGAGTCACCTGATGAAAGAGCAATGCCCCCGAAAGCAAGTGGCGTTTACTACTAAATAAACCTGTTGGACTTTAACCTGGTGTTGTGAGACTTCTTACTGTGATTACCCCAGTCTACATAAGAACATAAGAAATAGGAGCAGGAGTAGGCCATCTGGCCCTTCGAGCCTGCCCCGCCATTCAATAAGATCATGGCTGATCTGTCGTGACTCAGCTCCACCTTCCCGCCCTCTCCCCATAACCCTTAATCCCTTCTCTTATCAAAAACCCATCAACCCGTTTCTTAAAAAGGCAGCCTCCACCACTTCAACGGGTAGAGAATTCCAGAGGTTCACCACCCTTTGAGTGAAGAAGTTCCTCCTCAACTCTGTTCTAAACCGCCTCCCCTTTATCTTGAGGCTGTGCCCCCTAGTCCTACTGTCTTTTTTGAGCGGGAAGAGTCTCTCCACCTCTATCCTATCCATCCCATTCATCATCTTAGACGTCTCAATGAGATCTCCCCTCATTGGCATCTCCACACCGCAAAAATCAAACAGTGTGGGAGTGTAATTAATACTTTCACTAAATTGGTCTAAACAGTGAGGGCCTAATTACCAAGGCTTGAAGGCAACAAATGATAGGGATGAAAGCAGAGGAGGAGACGATGTTGTGATGGTAATGCCACTGGGTTAGTAATTCAAAGGCTCAGGTTAATACCCTGGTGACGTGGGTTCAGATTCCAGCGTGGCAGCTGGTGGAATTTAAATCCAATTCGTGAAATCTAGTGGCCATGAAGCTAATGTGACAAAACCCCATCTGATTGACCAATGATGGGCAAGATTCCCAATCGTGTGTTTCCTGCTGGCGGGAGGTGGTGCACTGTTCACTAATAGCGGGATTCTCCGGTCTTGCCGCTGACAATGGGAATTCCTGAGGGACAGTGACAGGGAGGATGGTGCATCATGCATCACTGACAACTGAGGCCAGCGTTTGTTGCTCAGCTCTGATTACTCTGAAACCGAGTAATCGGTTACTCAGTCACCCCACACATAGAACATTACAGCGCAGTAAAGGCCCTTCGGCCCTCAGTGTTGCACCGACCAGTGGAACCAATCTAATGACCCTCTAACCTAAACTGTTCCAATGTTATAAGAACATAAGAAATAGGAGCAGGAGTAGGCCATCTGGCCCTTCGAGCCTGCCCCGCCATTCAATAAAATCATGGCTGATCTGTCGTGGCTCAGTTCCACATTCCCGCCCTCTCCCCATAACCCTTAATCCCCTTGCCTATCCAATGACAATTTGAATGCCCTTAAAGTTGGCGAGTCCACAACTGCTGCAGGCAGGGCATTCCACACCCTTACTACCCTCTGAGTAAAGAACCTACCTCTGACATCCGTCCTATATCTATCACCCCTCAATTTAAAGCTATGTCCCCTCGTGTTAGCCGTCACCATCCGAGGAAAAATGTTCTCACTGTCCACCCTATCTAACCCTCTGATCATCTTGTATGCCTCAATTAGGTCACCGCTTCACCTTCTTCTCTCCAACGAAAACAACCTCAAGTCCCTCAGCCTTTCCTCTGAAGACCTTCCCACCACACCAGGCAACATCCTGGTAAACCTCCTCTGGGAAGGTTTGGGAAACCCGCGGGGCAGGGGTGTACTGCCGGCGGGACTGGAGAATTCCGGTTGACCTCTGTCATTCTTACCAGGTTTGACCTACATGTGACTCCAGACCAAACATCAGTGTGACTGATTTGTAACTGCCCTCTGACCTGGCCTAACGAACCACTCAGTTTCAGAGTAATTAGGGCTGGGTGACAGTCACTGGCCTCTATTATCAGTGACGCACATCCTCCCTGTCAGGAATTTGAGGTTTTGATCAAATCACAGAAGGATCTAGATAGGCTGGGCGAATGGGCCAGGAAATGGCAAATGGAATTTAATGTTGGCAAGTGCGAGGTGGTCCACTTTGGTAGGAGGAATGGTAGGAAGGACTATTACTTACGTGGCGAAAAACTGCAGCAGGCGACGTTGCAGAGGGACCTCGGGGTCCTTGTGCATGAGTCGCAAAAACCCAGCTTGCAGGTGCAGCAGGTGGTCAGGAAGGCGAATGGGATGCTGACCTTCATAGCGAAGGGGATTGAATATAAAAGTAGGGAGGTCTTGCTGCAGCTGTATAGGGCATTGGTGAGGCCGCAGCTGGAGTACTGTGTGCAGTTTTGGGCGCCGCACCTGCGCAAGGATATTTTGGCCCTGGAGGGAGTGCAGAGGAGGTTAACTAGGCTGATGCCGGAGTTGAGGGGATTGAGCTATGAGGAGAGGCTGAATAAACTCGGCTTGTACTCGTTAGAGTTTAGAAGAATGAGGGGAGATCTCTTTGAGACATATAAGATGATGAATGGGATGGATAGGATAGAGGTGGAGAGACTCTTCCCGCTCAAAAAAGACAGTAGGACTAGGGGGCACAGCCTCAAATAAAGGGGAGGCGGTTTAGAACAGAGTTGAGGAGGAACTTCTTCACTCAAAGGGTGGTGAATCTCTGGAATTCTCTACTCGTTGAAGTGGTGGAGGCTGCCTCGCTAAATATATTTAAGACGCGGGTTGATGGGTTTTTGATAAGAGAGGGGATTAAGGGTTATGGGGAGAGGGTGGGAATGTGGAACTGAGCCACGACAGATCAGCCATGATCTTATTGAATGGCGGGGCAGGCTCGAAGGGCTAGTTGGCCTACTCCTGCTCCTATTTCTTATGTTCTTATGTTCATTAGTCACTTCTTTCAAGACCTTGGGGCGAAGCCTATCCGTACCCACAGAGCCAACAATTGCTCATTGCTATTTCCCCGGTGATTGTAATTTCCCTGAATCCCTCTCTTCCTTCCATTTCCAGATTTACAGCTATTTCTGGGATGTTTCTTGTGTCTTCTATCGTGAAGACTGATGCAAAATACCAGATAAATTCATCCACCAGAACCCTATTTCCCATTGCCAATTCCCCACACACACTTTCTATCGAACCAAAGCTCACTCTGTTCTTATTTAGATATCTATTGAATTTCCTACTGTACATCTTTAAAGAACAAAGAAAATTACAGCGCAGGAACAGGCCCTTTGGCCCTCCAAGCCTGCACCAACCATGCTGCCCAACTTAACTAATACCCACGACCATTCCAGGGACCATATCCCTCCATTTCCATGGCTTGAAATTAAGGGGGGGTAGCTACAAGACAGATGTCAGGGGTAGGTTCTTTACCCAGAGGGTGGTGAGGGATTGGAATGCCCTGCCTGCTGCAGTTGTAAATGCGCCTAGTTTGGGGGCGTTTAAGAGATCCGTGGATAGGTTTATGGACGAAAAGGGATTGGTTTAGGTTAGTGGGTCATTGTTTTTGTAACTGGTCGGCGCAACATCGTGGGCCGAAGGGCCTGTTCTGCGCTGTAATGTTCTATGTTCTATTTCCATCCTATTCATGTACCTGTCAAGACACCCCTTAAAAGTTACTGCCGTATCTGCTTCCACCACCTCCCCCAGCAACGAGTCCCTGGCACCCACTACTCTCTGCGTAAAAAATTATGCCTCGTACATCTGTTTTAAAACTTGCCCCTCACACCTTAAACCTATTCCCCCTTGTAACTGACTCTTCCATCCTGGGAAAAAGCTTCTGACTATCCAATCTCTCCACGCCTCTCATAATCTTGTAAACTGGTCTCCCCACAACCTCCGTCGCTTCCATGAGAACAAACCAAGTTTCTCCAAACTCTCCTCAGAGCTAATGACCTCCATACCAGGCAACATCCTGGTAACTCTTTTCTGTCCCCTCTCCAAAGCCTCCACATCCTTCTGGTAGTGTGGCGACCAGAATTGAACACTGTATTCCAAGTGCGGCCGAACTAAGGTTCTATAAAGCTGCAACATGACTTGCCAATTTTTAAACTCAGTACCCCGGCCGATGAAGGCAAGCATGCCGTGTGCCTGCTTGACTACCTTCCCCACCTGCGTTGCCTGTCCTAATGCCAAGGGGCAATTTAGCACGGCCATCCAACACAACCTGCACATCTTTGGACTGTGGGAGGAAACCGGAGCACCCGGAGGAATCCCAAACACTCCAGACAGAGAGTGACCCGAGGCCGGGAGTGGAACCCGGGTCCCTGGTGCTGTGAGGGGGCAGCACTAACCACCGTGCTTCCCGTGAGGTGCGTGTCCCGTGAGGACCGGCAGGACTGGGAAATCCCGCCAGCTGGAAAACTTTGAGCAGTAAAAGCAGCTCAACAATTCAAAGGGTAGTCAGCAGATTGTTGCCAACTCGAAAGTTGCCAACTCCCCTTTAGAACTGACGATTCGGGATCCTCAGTATGTTGGGAACAATAAGAAACAGAACGTTGTGTGCCTAAAGATTCAGTTTATGCTCTTTGTCCTTTTTCAGGCAGGTTCGTCATGTCTGAGCCTCAGGGGGATAACGAGAGGTTAACAGTAGTATTGGTAAGAAGGGAAGACACTGAACTAATTTAAAATGGGTGGAGAGAGAAGCCTGTGAAAAGCAAACGATCCAGTAGGAGTGGAGTTTAGAGGGAGATTCGCAAGACATTTCCAGACAGAGCAACCTTCCATCCAAACCCATCAGCAGAGAGCCTCGCCCTCAGCAGCAGCCTGGCTACAGGGTTCTTTATATTTTATGCCGGAGATGTAAATATATATTTATAGATAGATAGAAAATAAATATAATAGAATCTTTGCACGTTTTCTGCAGCCGTTAATAATATTTACATCTGTGCAGCCCATCAGCAAGCTCTGCGCATTGACAAGTTTTTTTTTAACATAGAACCCTATAGTGCAGAAACAGGCCCTTCGGCCCATCGAGTCCACACCGAACACAATCCCACCCAGAACCTATCCCCACACATTTTACCTGCTAATCCCTCTAACCTACACATCCCAGGACACTAAGGGGCAATTTTAGCATAGCCAATGAACCTAACCCGCACATCTTTGGACTGTGCTTTTATTTTGCCGCTAGGTTAATCATTCCAAGTTTCGGTCCTGGGGGGACGGGGTCCTTTTCGCTCCAGCCAGTGTCAGCGTTGAGCAGTCGCAGGCCGGGGGTATCACACAGTAAAGTTGCCTCGAGGTTGCTGTAAGGTTTGGTGTGTCCGCTCCCTAACCTGAGGAGTGTGCCTTCTTTGTTTGCCTCCCCCCACCCCCCGGCCCGGCATTGTAACCACTTCAGTGAGCTACAGGAGTTGAGACGGGCGGCACGGTAGCACAGTGGGTTAGCACTGCTGCTTCACAGCTCCAGGGTCCTGGGTTCGATTCCCGGCTCGGGGTCACTGCCTGTGTGGAGTTTGCACATTCTCCTCGTGTCTGCGTGGGTTTTCTCCGGGTGCTCCGGTTTCCTCCCACAGTCCAAAGATGTGCGGGTTAGGTTCATTGGCTGTGCTAAAATTGCCCCTTAGTATCCTGGGATGTGTAGGTTAGAGGGATTAGCAGGTAAAATGTGTAGGGATATGGGGATAGGGTCTGGGTGGGATTGTGTTCGGTGCAGACTCGATGGGCCGAAGGGCCTGTTTCTGCACTGTAGGGTTCTATGCTGGTCCTAGGGTTCTATCTATACTTGCTGGACCCTGAGCTCCCTAATTGAGGTCTGGCAAAGCTGCCCAATCAGGGACCATACAAAGGCACACACAGTTTACAGAATACTGATTAGAATGCAAGTTTTTACAGCTAATCAAGTCTTAAAGTTGCAGACAATGTGAGTGGAGATAGCATTAAGCGTAGGTTAAAGAGATGTGTATTGTCTTCAAACAGGACAGCAAGTGAGATGTTACAAGCCCAGGCAAGTCATGAGGGTTATCCCAGTCCAATGCCGGCATCTCTACATCAGGGAGCTCCATAGGAACATAGGCTGGAATCTTACCCTCCTTCACTCCGGTGGGATTTTCCCAGCCCGCCGCAGTGAACCGAGATTTGGCCGGCTGCCAAATTCTCCGACCTCGCTGCAGTGGGAGCCTAGGTATTGCAAACCATTGTTAATAAGTCAGTTTTGGGGAAGGGACACCGGCCTCTCAACATTATCCCACCCATGATCTGTGCCGAATCAACCTGAATTCCGGTGCCACTGAATGATGTGTTGAGCGGTTGGTCCCTGTGCCCGAGGTCCATCTTCAGTACAATCAGACGGCCAAAGTCCATCTCACATCGGGCCCCTCAAGGCAGCCGGGTAAAGGGGCTTTCACCTCTTCCCCTTCCAGAATGAATTGGAAACAAGGTCAGCGAGGTGAGAAATTCCGTGCCTGACCCCAGTGCACTGGGGTAGCTTACAGCTGAATACCCGTGGAAGTGTAGCGATGTTTACAATGGAGCAGCCTGAACTCCACCAATAATGTCCAGTGGAGGGCAGCGAGCAATCTGTTTTGATTTGAGTTGGTTGAGGAAGGCCGCGTTGTCAGGAACAAGGAGAACTTCCTGCTGCTGTAACCATGGAATATAACCATATAGTGCTGACAGAGGCCTTTTGGCCCATTGCGCCATTGCTGGCTCTTTGGATGAGCTATTCCCAGAACCCTGCGTTTGTCTTCTGTTTCTACAAACGTTCCTCTTTTGAACATTTTACTGAACCAATGTTTGAATGAGGATACGGACACATATTTGACATGACAATATGCAGAGATGGTTTGAGGCGAGAGACCGCTGAGGAGTGACCCTTCCCTGAAATGGGAGATGGTGGCGTAATGGACTCATCATCCTGAGGCCCAAATTAATGCTCAACGGACAGGGTTTCAAGCCCTGTGGAATTCAGCCACATCTCCTGTAGGTGGACCTCCATCTCTGGCTCTCAGTGACGCATGCAACTCTTGCCTTAGCTCCGACATCTTGCATGATGACGAAGTATCCACTGCCATGTTTATGACGCAAAGTGGACCACACAGGATTGTAGATCAGGCTGAACATGGATGCAGCTGAGGTGCCCGCTGCTTTCAGGACATGTTTTGAGTTGTCTTGAGGGCTTTCAAAGAATAATATTGTTGCTTCTTTAGCGGGGTGTCCACTCATTAGTGTAATAATGAAGGAAGGCAGACAGTGCGGGGGTCCTCACACCTGCTCTACACACCAGCCTGTGCTCACTGACCAACATTGGCTCCTACTTATCAAATTCTCACTCTTCAAATGGCTTTTTTTTAAAATTTGATTTGATTTATGATTGTCACATGTATTAGCATACAGTGAAAAGTGTTGATTCTTGCGTGCTACACAGACAAAACATTGAGAAGGAAAGGAGAGAGTGCAAATTGTAGTGTTACAGTCATAGCTAGAGAGTAGAGAAGGATCAACTTAATGTGAGTTAGGTCCATTCAAAAGTCTGAAGGGAAGAAGCTGTTCTTGAGTTGGTTGATACGTAACCTCAGTGTTTTGTATCTTTTTCCTGACAGAAGAACATAGAACACTACAGCACAAACAGGCCCTTCGGCCCACGAGTTGCGCCGATCACATCAACACCTACCAACCGACAGACCTATCTATAACCCTCAATCTCATTAAACCCCATATACTCATCCAGAAGTCTTTTAAAAGACCCCAGCAAGTTCGCCTCTACCACCACTGACGGCAGCCGATTCCATTCACTCACCACCCTCTGAGTGAAAAACTTACCCCTAACATCACTTCTGAACTTCCCTCCCCGCACCTTAAATCTGTGTCCTCTCGTAGCAACCATTTCAACCCGGGGAAATAGCCTCTGAGAATCCACCCTATCTATTCCTCTCAACATTTTATAAACCTCTATCAGGTTGCCTCTCAACCTTCGTCTCTCCAGGGAGAAGAGTCCCAGCTCCCTCAATCTAACTTCATAAGGCATGCTTCCCAGTCCAGGCAACATCCTTGTAAATCTCCTCTGTACCCTTTCAATAGCTTCTACATCTTTGGTGTAGTGAGGCGACCAGAACTGCGCACAATACTCCAAATGAGGCCTGACAAGGGTCTTATAAAGTTGCAGCATTACCTCCCGACTCCTATACTCAATCCCTCGATTAATGAAGGGCAGTACACCATACGCCTTCCTGACCACCTCCTCCACCTGCGAGGCCGATTTAAGAGTCCTGTGGACCCGGACCCCTTGATCATAGAACATAGAACATAGAACATTACAGCGCAGAACAGGCCCTTAGGCCCACGATGTTGTGCCGACCAGTTACAAAACAATGACCCACTAACCTAAACCAATCCCTTTTCGTCCATAAACCTATCCACGGATCTCTTAAACGCCCCCAAACTAGGCGCATTTACAACTACAGCAGGCAGGGCATTCCAATCCCTCACCACCCTCTGGGTAAAGAACCTACCCCTGACATCCGTCCTATAACTACCACCCCTTAATTTAAAGCCAAACCTCCTCGTGCTAGATTTCTCCATCAGAGGAAAAAGGCTATTACTATCCACCCTATCTAAACCTCTAATCATCTTATATGTTTCAATAAGATCCCCTTCTTTCCAGCGAAAACAACCCCAAATCCCTCAGCCTCTCCTCATAGGACCTCCCCTCCATACCAGGTAACATCCTGGTAAACGTCCTCTGCACCCTCTCCAAAGCCTCCACATCCTTCCTGTAATGTGGGGACCAGAACTGCACACAGTACTCCAAGTGCGGCCGCACCAGAGTTGTGTACAGTTGCAACATGACGCTGCGACTCCTAAATTCAATCCCCCTACCAATAAACGCCAAGACACCGTATGCCTTCTTAACAACCTTATCTACTTGACCCCCAACTTTCAGGGATCTATGTACACACACACCTAGATCCCTCTGCTCATCCACACTATTCAAAGTCCTCCCGTTAGCCCTATACTCGACACATCTGTTATTCCTACCAAAGTGAATTACCTCACACTTCTCCGCATTAAACTCCATCCGCCACCTCTCGGCCCAGCTCTGCAACCTGTCTAAGTCTTCCTGCAAACTATGACACCCTTCATCACTATCTACCACATCTCCGACTTTGGTGTCATCAGCAAATTTACTAATCCACCCAACTATACCCTCATCCAGATCATTAATAAAAATTACAAACAGCAATGGCCCCAAAACAGATCCCTGAGGCACACCACTCGTAACCGAACTCCATGATGAATATTTACCATCAACTACCACCCTCTGTCTCCTATCCGCTAGCCAATTCCTGATCCAATTCCCTAGATCACCCCCAATCCCATACATCTGCATTTTCTGCAGAAGCGTACCATGGTGAACCTTATCAAACGCCTTACTAAAATCCATATACACCACGTCCACTGCCTTACCCCCATCCACCTCTTTGGTCACTTTGTCAAAAAACTCAATAAGGTTAGTAAGGCACGACCTACCCGCCACAAAACCATGCTGACTATCTCCAATCAATTCATTACTCTCCAAATAACTATAAATCCTATCCCTAATAATTTTTTCTAAAACCTTGCCCACAACAGAAGTGAGCCTCACCGGTCTATAATTCCCGGGGAAGTCTCTGTTCCCCTTCTTAAACAATGGGACAACATTCGCTAACCTCCAATCTTCCGGTACTATACCAGAGGCCAACGACGACCTGAAGATCAGAGCCAGAGGCTCAGCAATCACTTCTCTTGCCTCCCAGAGAATCCTGGGGTAAATCCCATCTGGACCAGGGGACTTATCTATTTTCAGACCCTCCAGAATATCTAGCACATCCTCCTTATCAACTGCAACTCTGTCAATTCTACTCCCCTGCAACCTAGTGTCCTCCTCAGCTATATCCATGTCCCCCTGCGTGAACACCGAAGAGAAATATTGGTTCAATGCCTCTCCAATCTCCTCCGGTTCCACACATAACTTCCCTCTGCTGTCTATAACTGGCCCTAATCTTGCCCTAACCAACCTTCTGTTCTTGACATACCTATAGAACGCCTTAGGATTCTCCTTAACCCTATCAGCCAAAGTCTTCTCATGTCCTCTTTTAGCCCTTCTTAGCTCACTCTTCAACTCCCTCCTAGCCAATCTAAAGTTTTCTAGTGCACTACCCGAGTCCTCACGTCTCATCCGAACATAAGCCTCCTTTTTCCTCTTAACCAACGAGAAAACTTTTTTGGTGCACCACGGTTCCCTAGTCCTACCAATTCCTCCTTGCCTGACAGGGACATACCTGTCACAGACCCGCAATAGCTGCTCCTTGAAAAAACTCCACATTTCAGACGTTCCCAGTCCCTGTAATCTCCTAGTCCAACCTATGCTTCCTAATTCTTTCCTAATAGCCTCATAATTACCCTTCCCCCAGCTAAAACCACTAGCCCGAGGTTCATGCCTATCCCTTTCCATCACTAAGGTGAACGTAACCGAATTGTGATCACTATCACCAAAATGCACACCAACTTCCAAGTCTAGCACCTGGTCTGGCTCATTTCCCAGCACCAAATCCAATATAGCCTCACCTCTAGTTGGTCTATCTACATACTGAGTCAAAAAACCTTCCTGCACGCTTTGTACAAAAACTGACCCCTCTAACGAGCTAGAGCTATAACAATTCCAATCAATATTAGTAAAGTTAAAATCCCCCATAACAATTACCCTATTACTATCACTCCTAACCAGGATCGTCTCCGCAATCCTTTCCTCAACCTCTCTAGAACTTTTAGGAGGTCTATAAAAGACTCCCAACAGGGTGACCTCTCCTCTCCTATTTCTAATCTCCGCCCATACTACCTCAACAGACAAGTCCTCATCAAACTTCCTCTCTGACACTGTGATACAATCCCTGACCAATAATGCTACCCCACCCCCCCTCCTACCTCCTTCTCTACTCCGACTAAAACATTTGAACCCCGGGACCTGCAGCAACCATTCCTGCCCCTGCTCTGTCCATGTCTCTGAAATGGCCACAACATCGAAGTCCCAGGTACTGACCCTTCTGCTCTTCAACACTACTCAGACTTCTGCCCTTGATAGTGTACTCGTTCATCCCGTTGGTTCTGCCAAAATGGACGACTACACATTTATCCGCGTTGAAGTCCATCTGCCACTTCTCCGCCCAGCCCTGCATCCTATCCATGTCCTGCTGCAACTTTTGCCATCCTTCCAGACCATCCACAACACCACCGACCTTCGTGTCATCAGCGAACTTACTTACCCATCCCTCCACTTCCTCATCCAGGTCATTTATAAAAATGACAAACAGCAAGGGTCCCAGAACAGATCCTTGAGGCACTCCGAAGGTGGAAGAGAGAATGTCCGGGGTGCGTGAGGTCCTTAATTACGCTGGCTGCTTTGCCAAGGCAGCGGGAAGTGTAGACAGAGTCAATGGTTGGGGGGCTGGTTTGCTCGATGGGTTGCGCTACATTCTCGACAGGGCCTACCTGTCCCACTGCGATATTCCCAGTGGTTTTGTTTAAAACCAAATGGTGAGCTGTAGATGCCGACTGGACATTCGGGATTGCTGGCCGGGTGTGGACCACTGGAACCTCGGAGCATTTGGAATAGCTGCAGTTAATTCATGAATGGATGGGAGTGGGGAGAAATGGGAAAATAAGGCTGTTGGGTTGCCTCATACATTGCAGTTGGTAAGAGATTTGATTTGATTTGGTTTACTGTTGGCACATTTACTGTTTGGTTTACTGTGGGTGGCACGGTAGCACAGTGGTTAGCACTGCTGCTTCACAGCTCCAGGGTCCTGGGTTCGATTCCCGGCTCGGGTCACTGCCTGTGTGGAGTTTGCACATTCTCCTCGTGTCTGCGTGGGTTTTCTCCGGGTGCTCCGGTTTCCTCCCACAGTCCAAAGATGTGCGGGTTAGGTTCATTGGCTATGCTAAATTGCCCCTTAGTGTCCTGGGATGTGTAGGTTAGAGGGATTAGCAGGTAAATGTGTAGGGATATGGGGATAGGGTCTGGGTGGGATTGTGTTCGGTGCAGACTCGATGGGCCGAAGGGCCTGTTTCTGCACTGTAGGGTTCTATGCTTCTATGCTACATGTATTGGGATCTAGTGAAAAGTATTGTTCCTTGCGCGTTATACAAAGTATACTTGATATGCTGAAATTCTACTGCCCCTCCCACCATGGGAATCGGAGTGGGTGAGAAGTGGACAATGGGAAGGTCCACTGACCTCAGGTGGGATTTTCTGGTCTCAGGTTGAGTGAGGCCACAAAATCCCACCCGGGAAGAAGGAAAGGAGAGGGTGCAGAATATAGTGTTACAGTCATAACTAGGGTGTAGAGAAAGATCCACTTTAGATCTGTAACAGATTGGATTAAAGCTTTGTGAGAGAGTTTAAAAGAGTTAGAGGACAGTTTAAAAGCACAGAGCGTGAATAAAAGACAGAATTAGATGGTATGCTGGGCACAGCTTACAAGAAGCCGCCACACTCTGGTGCCAAGTTGAGCTATCTGCCGATCATGCCCAAGGATCCCCTTGTCTTACCCAATGATGGGCATTTTGAGTTCTGTCTTGGCATCGTAATTTGCATTGTAAAGAAATAAATTTGCATTGATACATCACTGCCCTCCATCTCGAGATCTGTAACAGATCTTTCCAGGTAATGAATCACTGTTGCAGTGTAGACACGGGGTCGTAATGTCAGAAATGCCAACTTGCAGACAACAAACTCACACAAAACACAATGTGATAACAACCAGATATCCTGTTTTGGCCGATGTTGGGTGTGGGATCCAGGACACAGGTCCCTGGTGCTGTGAAGCACTAGTACTAACCACTGTGCCATCGTGCCACCCGGTGGGTATTCAGGAATAGGCCTGTATAGGAGGGTTGCTGCTGTGCCAGTGAACGCAGACTGAGGTGCAGTGTGACAGGGATGGCAAATCTATCGTCCCCCTGTTTCACGTCCTCAAAATCCAGCCACGAGTCAGAATTCAGTATTCGGAAAACCCGGAGTGATGTCAATGGCGAGCACAGACAGAGACGTTATGATAATGTCACAAGAATAATGTCACAGCTCCAGGGACCTGGGTTCGATTCCCGGCTTGGGTCACTGTCTGTGTGGAGTTTGCACGTTCTCCCCGTGTCTGCGTGGGTTTCCTCCGGGTGCTTTGGGTTTCAGTCCAAAGATTGTGCAGGTTAGGTTGATTGGCCAGGCTAAGAAATTGCCCCTTAGTGTCCTGAGATGCTCAGGTTAGAGGGATTAGCAGGTAAAATATGTCGGGATATGGGGGTAGGGCCTGGGTGGGATTGTGGTCGGTGCAGACTCGATGGGCCGAAGGGCCTCTTTCTGCACTGTAGGGTTCTATGGTTCTACGATAAAACTATGAATCCAGAAAAGCAAAACACTGCAGATACTGGAATCTGAAACAAATATAGAGAATGCTGGAGAATCTCAGCAGGTCTGGCAGCGTCTGTGGAGAACGAAAATAACTTTTTCTGTGGCTCTTCTTCAGATTCTTTTACCAGATAAGAAACATGCATCGAGGGTGTTGGTTTAAGATGAGGGGAGAGATACAAAAGAGTCCAGAGCACACAGAGGGTGGTGAGTGTCTGGAACAAGCTGCCAGGTAGTTACTCGGGTAGGATGGGAATAGAAGGATATGGGCCAAATGCGGGCAATTGGAACTAGCCTCGTGCTTAAAAAAAGGGGGGCATTGTCAAGTTGGGCCGAAGGGCCTGTTTCCATGCTGTAAAACTCTATGATGAGTTGAGCCAAGACACTCAGTTCAAGGGGAATTAGGGATGGGCAACAGATGCTAAACCACCCAGTGGCACCCATGTCCCCACAGAGACAAAAAGCAATGGAAATAATGCATGCCAACTCTCTGAAGGAGACCGATTGGATTAGGTCCAGGGCGGGTCGAGTGGATTTGTCTGAGCAATTTATTGCCAAGTTTCTCCAGTGGCTTTCATTTGTCAAACTGATTCCTCACTCACTGACCGATCGAGAGCGCGGGGCCCGAGCGAATGTGGGATCAGTTTCAGAGATGGTTCAGCAAAGTGGCGCAAATAAACCGGCAATAAGCACAGCTGGTCCTGTCACAGGTAAATGAAGGTGGATGTAACTCGTATCTTGGAGGAGAAGAAGTTTACCCCTCTCGGCCCAAACACACGCACACACACACGCAATGCACAGGCCTGTTCCCATTTTAAAATGGCTAAATTTTCAGGCGTATGAGGCGCCCACCCGAGTTGGGGTCCTTTTGCGTCGCCAGGATGGCGGTTGCCCGGTCAGCTAAGACCGTGCGTCTCGGCGCGAAAGTGACCTTTTCAGGTAAGTGTGAAAGTTTCCTCAGTGCAGCGAGAGGAACGAGAGTGCTCCTTCCCACGTTGCCCTTCCTTCTTCACAAACAGCCACTGCCCATCAAGCCCCACATTTACCTCAGCCCTCAGAGGTTAGGCCCCTGGGCCGCCATCTTTATTTTAACGGAGGCAGGTCAAGGCCTCCTCAGTTGAGGCCTCGTCCTTCCAGTTGGGCTGTCGGCCAGAGCTGGTTTGATGGACTTCCTTCTGCCTCGGTGCCTGAAAGCCGGGCTGCTTTCCCAGCCAACTGTTTAAAATTCCCACCCTTGAGTCAACTGGGGAAAAGTCTGGAAAAGTTCATGGGCCATGTCATTGCCGGATGTCATGGAAGGAGCTGAGGCAGGAAGGAAACCAATGGGATAAATGTAACGGAGAGGATACTGCCAAGATAAACTCGGATGCTATTTCATTTTCTATTAACTTTCATTTTCAGGGAGGATACAGTCGAAGCCTCCAACCAAAAGCACAAAACCGCCACCCTCAGTATTGCCAACCACGTCTTTGCCAATCAGACGCTCTATATCCTGCCCGCGATCAATGTCTACCTCGGCAACACAGCTACATTCCCACGTCGCAGAGCCCAGATCTACTTCTGCCAAACCCACGGTGCCCTCATCCAGACTCCACTCTGATACACGCTCGCAATCTCTGAATCGTAACGTGACCACTCAGCGGATACCACACGCTACCAGCCTGGGCACCATCCACTCAGCACCGGTAAGCATGATAACTAAACCGGGCACCGTACTGATGACCTGATCTTCATTTCCTCTTCTGTCTTGTTGAACTGGCCCCGTTCCATATACAGGTTGTGAAGAAAGATCATTTGTGTGGAGCTTTGGTTGGGTCATATAACGGGAAGATATGCCGGAGTTTTACCCCCTTGCCCCCTCTTCCCCCACAAGCCCCCGAGGCTAATGGAGAATGCTGTCCTGCGAGCGTCACCCACCCCGATTCTGGGGGCGGGCGGGGCAGTAAAGTTCCAGCCATGGAGTCCAGATCTGGTCTCCACACTTCAGGAAGGACGTGTGAAGGGTGATTTTGGGAGGGTGCAGAGGAGAATGACTCTAGGGACGAGGGGCCTTTGGGAGGCTGCAGATGAGAATGATTCCAGGGATGAAGGGACGTTGGCCACACGGTTAGCTTGGAGCGGCTGGGGTTGTTCTCCTTGGAGCATCGGAGATTGAATGGAGGTTTGAGAGAGGTGGACAAGTTTCTGACAGGTTTAGATGAGGGAGACACAGATATCTATTCGTATTACAGCTGATGGTATAAGGACTGAGGAATATAGATTGAAAATTTTGGGTAGCTGCTGATCTGAAGGAGCATTTTTGTACAGAATGTTGACCTGGAGCTTGCTGCCTGTTGTGGTCTCATCAGGAATGGATAGTTTCAACAGGAAATTAGATGGACAGTTGAGGGAAATGAATGGGCTTTGGGGATAGGCTGAGGAATGAGGCTGATTGGATTTCTCTACAGAGAGCGAGCTCTGACTTGATGAACAGAATGACTTCCTCATCCACCTTAATGACCTTGTAATTTTATGTTTTGTTATAAATGGATTGCTCACACTGCCTGTAAGTTATTGCTGAAGATTTTGCGTGGCAATATCTGAATGTTAAAATATCTCATCCTGGAGCTTTCATATATGTTTTTGGCCATTTGGTCCCACTTCTTTCCTATCTCTGTAATCTCCGCTGGCCTTACAGCCTGTTCCTCTCCAATTCTACTCTGTTCAGCATCCCTGATCGCTCCACCACTGATAGACATTAGTTGCTAAGGCCCTAAGCTAACAACTTCTCTCCATGAACCTCCATTTTTTGTCTCTCCTCCATTTTTTGTTCCTCCATTTTTTGCCACTCCCTGTCTCTCCTTTCCCTCTCTCCCCTCTTTCTTCCCTCTCTTTCTTTCGCTCCCCCTCTCCCCACATCTCTCTCATCTCTCCCACCTCTCTCCCACCTCTCTCCATTTCTTTTCTCTCTCTTGCTTCTCTCCTCCCCCTCTTTCTCTCTCCCTTTCTCCACCTCTCCCTCTCTCTCTCTTTCTCTCTCTCTCTCTCCTCCCCACCTTAAGTCACGCCTTGTTGACCAAGCTCCAGGATTGTTGCTCTATGACCTCCCCATGTGGCTCAATCTCAGCGTCTGGTTGGTACTCAGAGCTGGGAAGTGCTTTGAAAAGGTTTGCTACTTTGTAGATGCTGCATAGATACTGGTTGGAATTGAGAACCTCTTAGAACATAGAACATAGAACATTACAACACAAACAGGCCCTTCGGCCCTCGAGTTGCGCCGATCACATCAACCCCACCAATCTATAGACCTATCTATAACCCCCAATCCCATTAAACCCCATATACTCATCCAGAAGTCTTTTAAAAGACCCC
The DNA here is from genome assembly GCA_037974335.1 of Prionace glauca. Taxonomy (NCBI): domain Eukaryota; kingdom Metazoa; phylum Chordata; class Chondrichthyes; order Carcharhiniformes; family Carcharhinidae; genus Prionace; species Prionace glauca. Next base: position 7,368,499 of record CM075729.1, read on the forward strand.
AGCGAGTTCGCCTCCACCACCGACGACGGCAGCCGATTCCATTCACTCACCACCCTCTGAGTGAAAAACTTACCCCTAACATTACCTCTGTACTTCCCTCCCCGCACCTTAAATCTGTGTCCTCTCGTAGCGACCATTTCAACCCGGGGAAATAGCCTCTGAGAGTCCACCCTATCTATTCCTCTCAACATTTTATAAACTTCTATCAGGTCGCCTCTCAACCTTCGCCTCTCTAGGGAAAAGAGTCCCAGCTCCCTCAACCTATCTTCATAAGGCATGCCTCCCAGTCCAGGCAACATCCTTGTAAATCTCCTCTGCACCCTTTCAATAGCTTCTACGTCTTTCCTATAGTGAGGTGACCAGAACTGCGCACAGTACTCCAAATGAGGCCTGACAAGGGTCCTGTAAAGTTGCAGCATTACCTCCCGACTCCTAAACTCAATCCCTCGATTAATGAAGGCCAGTACACCATACGCCTTCTTGACCACCTCCTCCACCTGCGAGGCCAATTTAAGAGTCCTGTGGACCCAGACCCTGAGATCCTTCTGCTCTTCAACGCTATTAAGACTCTTGCCCTTGAAAGTGTACTCGTTCATCCCGTTGGTTCTGCCGAAATGGACGACTACACATTTATCCGCGTTGAAGTCCATCTGCCACTTCTCCGCCCATTCCTGCATCCTATCTATGTCCTGCTGCAACTTTTGACATCCTTCCAGACCATCCACAACACCACCGACCTTCGTGTCATCAGCGAACTTGCTAACCCATCCCTCCACTTCCTCATCCAGGTCATTTATGAAAATGACAAACAGCAAGGGTCCCAGAACAGATCCCTGGGGCACCCCACTGGTGACTGACCTCCATTCCGAAAAAGACCCATCCACAACCACTCTCTGCCTTCTGCAGGCAAGCCAGTTCTGGATCCACAAGGCTAAAGGCCTTGCAAGAATTCTCTTATAGGAGAATTCTCATGATTAAAAAGGAAAAACATTTATCCGGTTCAAGAAGAAATGGGATATCCTCTGGAAAAATATTGTAGTAATTAAAGATTTGAAATAATTGGGAAAAGCAATAGAAAGGTATGAGATAAAGGCAAATAACTGCAGCTGCTGGAATCTGAAACCAAAAGAGAAAATGCTGGAAAATCTCAGCAGGTCTGGCATCATCTGTACGGAGAGAAAAGAGTTGACGTTTCGAGTGCAGATGACCCTTTGACAGAACAGTTTTGACAAAGGTCTTTGACAAAGGGTCACCTGGATTCAAAACGTCAGCTGTTTTCTCTCCTTACAAATGCTGCCAGACCCGCTGAGATTTTCCAGCATTTCCTCTTTTGGAGAAAGGTAACGAGGGATGTTTCCATAGTTTGGGTTGCTAAGATCTGGAATGCACAAACTGAAACTGTAGCAGACCAGATTCTTCAGTATCTTTGACGCACGCAATGACCCAAATGAAAAATATAGAGCGGTACGGTGGCACAGTGATTAGCACTGCTGCCTCACAGTGCCAGGACCCGGGTTCAATTCAGGCCCTGGGTCACTGTCTCTGTGGCGTCTGCATGTTCTCCCCGTGTCTGCATGGGTTTCCTCCAGGTACTCCAGTTTCCTCCCACAGCCCAAAGATGTGTGGGTTACGTTGATTGGCCGTGGTAAATTGACACTAGTGTCAGAGGGGCTAGCAGGGTAAATATATGGGGCTACGGGAATAGGACCTGGGTGAGATTGTGGTCAGTAGAGACTTGATAGACTGAATGGCCTCCTCTTGCACTGTAAGTATTCTATGATTTTTTGATATAGTCCTTTAGAATGTTCTGATTCTTTGAATAGAATCATGCTTTTGTAGAACTAACATAGATGTGATGGGCTGAATGGTCTCCTTTGTTGCACTATTGCTGTTTATCTGTTTATCTATCTGTTGTATCTGTCCCATTCTGCTGCCGGGGGCAGGAATTTGGGTCGAAACCCAATCAATGCAGGAAGAGATGGGTAGATCTTTCATGCCACAAGGTAAGATGACCTGTCAGTGTTGGAGAATTAACAGTTATTCTTTCACTGGATGCGGGTTTCTCTGGACCACCATTGATTATCCATCCCTAATTGCCTTTGGAAACATGGTGAGCTGTCTTCTTGAACTGCTGCAGTCCATGTGGTGTAGGGTTAGGGAGGAAGTTCTAGGATTTTGACCTAGTGACAGTGAAGGAATAGTGATATTTGAAACTTGTCTGTCTATAAGACCAAAGGACCATTAGATATAGGAGCAGAATTAGGCCATTTGGCCCATCGAGTCTGCTCCACTATTCAATCATGATTGATATGATCCTCATGCCCATTCTTCCGCCTTCTCCCTGTAGCCCTTGATCCCCTTATTGATTAAGAGCCTATCTAACACTGTCTTAAAGACACTCAATGACCTGGCCTCCACAGCCTTCTGTGGAAATGATTCACCACCCTCTGACTGAAGAAGTTCCTCCTCATCTCAGTTTTAAAGGAGCGTCCCTTCAGTCTGAGGTTGTGCCCTCGAGTTCTAGTCTCTCACACTCATGGAAGCATCCTCTCCACTTCCGCTCTTATCTCAGCCTCTCAGTATTCTGTAAATTTCAATTAGATCCCCCCCCCCCTCATCTTTCTAAACTCCATCAAGTACAGACCCAGACTCCTCAACTGCTCTTTATATGACAAACCCTTCATTCTATGGATTGTTCTTGTGAACCTCCTCTGGACCCCTCCAAGGCCAGCACATCCTTCCCTAGGTATGGGGCCCAAAACTGCTCACAATTCTCCAAATGGGGTTTGTCTAGGCAGTGGAGGTCACGGGTTTGGAAGGTCCTGTTGGTGAGATGTGGCGTGGCATCTTGTAGATGGTAGGCACTGGGTTCCTCTGTGCAGGGAGCAAGTGTTGGAGGTGGTGGATGGGGTGCCAGTCAAGCAGATTGCATTGCCCGGGATGATGTTGAATTTCCCGAGTGTTGATGCAGAATTGCTCAATCACTTCAGGGTTTGAACTCACTGCATCTTTGTAACTCATACAGGAGCGGGGCCCTTGCCAGTTAAGAGCTGGTGCGAGTTTTCACATAGGACTTTTGTAAATCCCCAAACTGTTGGAAGGGAAGGGTGATTAATTGCACCCAGCCCTGGCACTGGGCTTGGTGGACTGTGGTTCTGCTCTGTAGCGGAGTGGCCCAATGGATTTCCTGGATCGATAATTCATCCTGTACGGGCAGTAAAGTGGAGGCAAGACCACAATCAGGCCATGATTGGGTGGCTCGGTGTCACAGTGGTTAGCACTGCTGCTTCACAGCGCCAGGGACACCGGTTCAGTTCCAATCTTGGGTCACTGTCTGTCTCAAATCATAGAATCTACAGAAAGAGGCCATTCGGCCTATTAAGCCTGCACTGAACACAATCCCACCCTATCCCATAATCCCACATATTTACCCTGCTAATCCCCCCGAAACTAGGGTCAATTTAGCATGGCCAATCAACCTAACCTGCACATCTTTGGAGTGTGGGGGGGAAACCGGAGCACCCGAAGGAAACCCACGCAGACACGGGGAGAACTTGCAAACTCCACACAGACTGTGACCCGAGCCAGGAATGGAAGCCGGATTCCTGGCACTGTGAGGCAGCAGTGCAAGCCGCTGTGCTAACGTGTCGTCCACAATGCTGTGGAGTTTGCATGCTCACCCTGTGTCTGCATGGGTTTTCTCCAGTTGCTCCAGTTTCTTCCCACATTCCACAGATGTGCAGGTTAGGTGGATTGACCTTGCTAAAGTGCCCTTAATGTCCCAAGATATGCTGGGTAAATGTGTGGGGTTATGGGGATAGGGTGAAGTGTGGGCCTGGATGAGATGCTACGTTGGAGAGTTAGTGCAGATGTCAGAGAATTAGTGTGGACCCAATGGGCCGAATGGCCTTCTGCACCGCAGGGATTCTGTGAATCGCTGATCTTATTGAGTGGCGGACCAGGTTTGAAGGGCCGAATGGCCTACATCTAACATTTGTGTTCTTTTGCTTCATCTGAGTTCTAATATTATGTTCAGACTCTCAATAGCTTTCTCAGTCGATGTTAAAAGAACAAAGAAAAGGACAGCACAGGAACAGGCCCTTCGGCCGTCCAATCCCGTGCTGATCATGATGTCCTTAACTAAACGAAAAAAATCCCTTCTGTCCTTACTCGGTCCGTATTCCTCTATTCCCTCCCTATCCATGTTCCCATCCAGATGCCTCTTAAATGTTGCTAATGTGTCTGCTTCCACCACCTACCTCTGGCAGCGCGTTCCAGGCACCCTCCACACTCTGCATGGAAAACTTTCCTCTGCACATCTCCCTTAAACTTTCCCCCTCTCACCTTGAACCTGTGCCCCCCTGTAATTAACTGACACTTCCACCCTGGGCAAAAGACTTCTGACTGTTCACCCTGTCTATGCCTCTCGATTTCATTGTTATCTCAATGTAACATTGTGCCAAAGTTACACTAAAACACGGGAAACCACAGGATTTGAACCCCAGAGACACAATGAGGGGAGAATGACTCACTAAATCTCAATGGGTTTCTTAACACTTCTGTTCAATGGCAGTGGTCTCGAATTGGAAGTGTCCTAATCCTAGATACTTTCTTCCTGTACAGCGCGTCTCCATCCTAAATTTTAGGACCAAGGAACAGGAGGAGGAGATGACCAAGGAAATGTTGGTGGCCCTCAACGAGATGAGAATCAAATTCCCAGGGAAATCGAACGAGGAAGCTGAGGTTCTGCTGGATGAAGTGAGTGTTGGCTGGGACACAGCAACAGCTGCCGCTATGCAGTGACCTTGTGCGAAGATCCGCTCCAAACCAGCGTTGAATTTGAAGAAAAGAGAGACATGTTTGATTCATAGAACCCTACAGTGCGGCAGGAGGCCGTTCAGCCCTTCAAGTTCGCCCTAACCACAATCCCACCCAAGTTCTATCTCCATAACCCCATGCATTTACCCTAGCTAGTCCCCGTGACACTAAGGGGCAATTTAGCACGGCCAATCCACCTAACCCGCGCTTCTTTGGAGGAAACCCACCTCGACACAGGAAGAATGTGCAAACTCTGCACACTGACCCAAACCGGGAATCGAAGCTGAGTCCCTGGCTCTGGGAGGCAGCAGTGCTCAGCACTGTGTCACCAAGCTGCCCCATGTTGCTGCAACCCAAAACAAAACATTTACCGTTAGATGTGATTCTGCAGATGGGTAGCACTTACCGAACAATCCTGAGTGTGCCGTTAGTTACATGAAGACCAATTTAAAATAATCGGTAGGTGACTAGAGGCAACATATAAGGGTGGCATGGTGGCACACTGTTCTAGCACTGCTGCCTTGCAGTGCCAGGGACCTGGGTTCAATTCCTGGCTTGGGTCAATGTCGGTGTGGAATCTACATGTTCTCCCTGTAGTCTGTGTGAGTTTCCTCTGGGTGCTCGGGCTTCCTCATATAGTCTGAAAGACTTGCTGGTTAGGTGCATTGGCCATATTAAATCCTCCCTCAGTGTACCCTAATAGATGCGGGAGTGTGGCGACTAGGGGATAAAATAAACTTTACATGCATACACAGGGACTCACCCTTTGCAAATAAAGGAAGATCTTCAAGCCATGCACATTTTTTTGAATTATCCAGGAGCTTGAGGAGCCTATCGTCTCCAGTTGCTTTCTCAAGAGTAACGCCCTGTTGAGATTGCTTGTAGCACAGTGGTTAGCACTGCTGCTTCACAGCTCCAGGGTCCTGGGTTCGATTCCCGGCTCGGGTCACTGCCTGTGTGGATTTTGCACATTCTCCTCGTGTCTGCGTGGGTTTTCTCCGGGTGCTCCGATTTCCTCCCACAGTCCAAAGATGTGCGGGTTAGGTTCATTGGCTATGCTAAAATTGCCCCTTAGTGTCCTGGGATGTGTAGGTTAGAGGGATTAGCAGGTAAATGTGTAGGGATATGGGGATAGGGTCTGGGTGGGATTGTGTTCGGTGCAGACTCGATGGGCCGAAGGGCCTGTTTCTGCACTGTAGGGTTCTATGCTGGATGTGGTCTCTTGTATTTGTCCTGATGAATGCAAGTTTTATCAACATGTCTCTCTTTTTCAGCAATATTCAAGAAAGATTTATTTTGTGATGATAATGCACCTTTAAGATATGTATTTATATCGTGTTTCCCATGAGGGATATGTTTAAAATTCAGCTCTGTTTTACATGGTGCCAATTTGTCTGCACCAAACAGCTCATAAGCTGAGACTGCAGATTGGTTTTTGCTAGAGATGTGTTTGTTTTAATCTGAGCTCATGTATTTTTGTTTATTTTTGTTTTTTTTCCTGGAGTTTCAAAATAGGTTATTGATTAGGTTGATTGACAGAGACAGAGAACGGGCACAGCTAAGCTTACAGGTGAGTTACTGCTGAGTTCTGAAAGAAGCAAGCTGTGTCTGTCCCTCTGTCTCTCTCCCTCTTTCTCTAGAGGCTGCTGTTTGGGGCTGACAGAAGACAGGTGTCTGTCTATCTGTCTCTCTGGAGATGTTCAAAAGCCTCTAGGGCTATTAACATACATAGGCATGTCGGCCTGTGTATTGCTAACCGATCTTGAAGAGGAGTTTAAGTCTATAAGAGGAATATTGCTTAAATTGGAACTAATAGAGGTAGCAATTAATAAATGCAACTTGTCATGTTTAAATATTGTTCAACTGGTAAATGTTAAGCTAATTCATGTTCTTATAGTTAAACTATATTGTTAAATAGAATTTGTTGGATAAAACTTCCTAGTATGTCAATAGAATCACATCTGGGGTGAAACACCTTATCCTGACACTAATGGTAAAATAGCAAATAGTTGGGGTCTATTGTGGTCTACTATGATATGAATTACTAAATTGATGGAAGGGTTGAGGGTCAGGAGTGACTCCTTTCAGTGAGAGGGGTCAATGGGTTTAGTGACCAGTGGAGAAGCTTCCTGCGGAGTTGAAGGGATGGATTTGATTTTGATTTTATTTATTATTGTCATATGTATTAACATACAGTGAAAAGTATTGTTTCTTGCGTGCTATACAGATAAAACATACTGCTCATAGAGAAGGAAATGAGAGAGTGCAGAATGTAAGTGTTACAGTCACAGCTAGGGTGTAGAGAAAAATCAGTGTAATGAAAGGTAGGTCCATTTAAAAGTCTAACTGCAGCAGGGAGCTGCTGAGTCAGTTGTACGTGACCTCAGATTTTTGTATCTTTTTCCTGACAGAAGAAGGTGGCAGAGAGAATGTCCGGGGTATGTGGGGACCTTAATTATGCTGGTTGCTTTGCCGAGGCAGCGGGAAGTGTAGACAGAGTCAGTGGATGGGAAGTTGGTTTGTGTGATGGATTGGGCTACATTCACGACCTTTTGTAGTTCCTTGTGGTCTTGGGCAGAGCTGGAGCCCACACCGAGCTGTGATACAACCAGAAAGAATGCATTCTGTGGTGCATCTGTGAAAGTTGGTGAGAGTCATAGTTGACATGCCAGGTTTGGTACAGAGAAGGTAATCTCAGCATGGCAGTTAAAATCCCTTTGGAGACAAGGTTCTCTTGGGTGGCACCAGTGCTCGGTTGCAATGAAAATGTCACCAAAATTGCCAAATAAGGCACGGGAAGAGATTGGAAAAGTAATTTCTCTTTCAAAGTAAAGAGTGAAAAATCTGTACTGAGCTTTCTTCGTTCTTTCAAGGGATGTGGGTGTCACAGGCATTTATTGCCCATCCTTGATTACCCTTCAGAAGGTATGTTGGACACCAATGGGTGGCATGAGGCAGTGGTGCCAACCAGTGGTTGGCACCACTGCCTCACAGCGCCAAGGATCTGGGTTCAATTCCTGGCTTGGGTCACTGTCTGTGTGGAGTCCGCACGTTCTCCCCGTGTCTGCGTGGGTTTCCTCCAGGTGCTCCGGTTTCCTCCCACAGTCCAAAAGATGTGCTGGTTAGTTGCATTGGCCATGCTGAATTCTCCCTCAGTGTACCCGAACAGGTGGTGGAGTGTGGCGACGAGGGGATTTTCACAGTAACTTCACTGCAGTGTTAGCGTAAGCCGACTTGTGACACCAATATACCAACTTTAAGCAAAACTGTGGATTGGCCAACATCTGAAGAGAGAGGAGGTGAGTCATAATCTTGGGAACTGAGCACCTTCCTCCAATCCTCCTCACCCTGATCCCTAACCCCTTGTGTTTCACGAGGCGTCTGGAATCTTCCTTTCTCTGAAATTCTGCTGGGTGTACGCCCAAACCTCTACTCCCCTTCAGAAGGGAGTTCAGATAGGGATATTGCACATGGTAGAGGAGAGGGTCAGGATTGGAACCCTTTAGGAGTCAGATGTGCAATCGTTCCCAAGTACAACACTGCTCCCCGCAAAAAAGAACCAACACACTGTTTTTAAAAATGAAGGGTTCAGTTCAAGGGTTCAGCTATCTTTTTGCATGGAGACTAGAGGATTAATCTCATGCTGATGAACAAATCACCCAGCCTAATCCCACTTCCCAGCATTTGGTCTGTATTCCTGCAGGTTACAGCACTTCCGGTGCCTATCTACACACCTTCCAAATAAACGGAGGATTTTAAGGGGGGGGTAGTTATAGGACGGATGTCAGGGGTTGGTTCTTTACCCAGAGGGTGGTGAGGGATTGGAATGCCCTGCCAGCTGCAGTTGTAAATGTGCCTAGTTTGGGGGCGTTTAAGAGATCCGTGGATAGGTTTATGGATGAAAAGGGATTGGTTTAGGCTAGTGGGTCATTGTTTTTGTAACTGGTCGGCGCAACATCGTGGGCCGAAGGGCCTGTTCTGCGCTGTAATGTTCTATGTTCTATGTTCTGTCTCTGCTCCTCTTCCAGGCAGTGGCTTCCAGATCCCAAGTACCGTCGGGGTGAAAAAAATGTTTCCTCATCTCCCCTCCAGTCATCTGAAGGGGCGGCACGGGGGCACAGTGGTTAGCACCGCTGCCTCACAGCACCAGGGATCCGGGTTCGATTCCTGGCTTGGGTCACTGTCTGGGCAGAGTTTCTTCCCGACTCTGCGTGCGTTTCCTCCGAGCGCTCCGGTTTCTCCCCACAGTCCAAAGGTGTGCAGGTTAGGCTGACTGGCCGTGCTAAATTGTCCCTTAGTGTCAGGGGGATTAGCAGGGTAAATATCTGGAGTTACAGAGATATGACCGGGGTGGGATTGCTGCCGATGCGGGCTCGATGGGCCGAACAGCCTCTTTCTGCACTATAGGATTCTATGATTCTCCCAATCACTGTAAATCTATGCCCCCTTGCTGACCTTTCTCTGTCCAGTTCCCTTGCAATTTTGCACACCTCAATCAAATCTCCCCTCAGCCTCCAAGGACAAGAAGCCCCACCTCCCCAAGCTTCCCTCATCGCTGCAATTATCCCGTCCAGCCGCATTTAGGACTGAAATGAAAAGACATTGCTTCAGAGGATTGTGGATCTTTGGAATTCTCCACCTCAGAGGGTTTGTTGGTACTCAAGTCACTGAGTATATTCAAGGCTGAAATCGAGAGCTACTTGGACACAAAGGAAATTATGGGATATTGAGAGAGAGCAGGGGAATTCAGTTGACACCAAAGTTCAACTCTGATCTCGTTGGGTGGCCGGAAAGGTTGTTGGGACTGTATGACCTGCTCCTTCTATTGTCTGCCTTGAAATTTGTGTTGAGATACAGTTTTGTGAACATGTTGAGTCTGTGGTTCCACAGCAGCAAGTTGGCTGCACATGTGGCCAGCCTGGGTGTGTGTCTCTGAGAGAGAGAGAGAGAGCAAGCTCGAGCGCTCAGACAGTGCAGGTCCAGAACATATTCCACCTTAAGCTGAATGGTCAAAAGTAACGCTTTGTTATCTTTACCAGACCAAAGTCTTTCTCAACCAGTTGTAATGTGCCAGTGGCCAGCAGAGGTCGCTGCCTAGCCATAGGACGCCGCATGCCCTCCTGCCCAGACTGTGCTCTTGACAGAGAGCATCCAACTGAGCGAAGACCATCAGCTCTCTGCTTTAATTCAGCCACACTGTCGGTCAACTGAAGACTTTAATTGGTGACAATGAAATAGTGGAAATGAGGAAAAAAACATCTGGGAACAATTTAGGTTTGATTCACCCCCATGATAAAAAGGGCCAAGGACTTTGAAATAGATCTTTTTTTAAAAAATCTGACAATGACCTTGGTCTGGTAAAAATATCTCAGAACAAAGTGTTATTTTTGACCATTCATGAACTCAAACTGATGAGTGGGATGAACGGTTTGGTATCAAAAGACTTGCGTCTTAAAGGCGCCTTTTCAATAAAAGCCACTCTCATTCTCTTAGCACCAGTTAAATCGTAATCGAAAGGCTGTTTCTTTTCATTGTCCATTTATAAACATGTCTAATCTTTTCACCCTGGATCAGTGGCGGCTGGAGAGGATTTGTGTGCCTTTGGGTGACCTGTTTGAAATCTTGCTGCTTAAAGTGCCAGCTGGGAAGGTAACCCCTTCAGGAAGGTGGAATGGTAAATAAACCTGAGTCACTCCGCTGCAGGAATGTTTATTTATTTTTAACAAACATTAAGAAAAGTTGAGGTTGTTGCTCCCACAGGAGTGAATGTTAAGGAGAGTTAATTGTAAAGGGTTTTGATAGAGAAAAGCGGAGAGAAAGAACAAAAGTAGTTTATTTGTTCATCACAAGTAAGGCTTGTGTTAACACTGCAGTGAAGTTAGTGTGAAATTTCCCTAATTGTCACACTCCAGTGCCAGTTCGAGTCAATGCACCCTAACCCGCACCCCTTTCAGACTGTGGGAGGCAACCGGAGCACCCAGAGGAAACCCACACAGACATGGGGAGAATGTGCAAACTCCATACAGATAGTGACCCAAGCCAGGAATTGAACCCAGGTCCCTGGCGCTGTGAGGCAGCAGTGCTACTGTGCCACTGGCAAGGGATTTCAGATCCCGAGGGTAGAGATGTGCGATGATTGGCAAAGGAGCCACAGGGCTGATGAGAAGAGATTTTTATTTTTAAATCGGCGAGTGGTTATGATTGGGAACACACTGTCCGGAAAGCCAGGGGAAGCAAATTCAGTTGTAACTTTCAAAAGACCATCTGATAAATAGTTGAAAACATGATGTTTTACCGGGCCATATTGTGATTTGATTTGATTTATTATTGTCACATGTATTAATATACAGTGAAAAGTATTGATTCTTGCGCGCTATACAGACAAAGCATACTGTTCACAGAGAAGGAAAGGAGAGAGTGCAGAATGCAGTATTACAATCATAGCTAGGGTGTAGAGAAAGATCAACTTAATGCAAGGTAGGTCCACTCAAAAATCTGACAGCAGCAGGGAAGAAGCTGTTCTTGAGTTGGTTGGTACGTGACCTCAGACAGAAGAAGGTGGAAGAGAGAATGTCTGGGGTGCCTGGGGCCCCTAATTATGCTGGCACCTTTGCCGAAGCAGCAGGAAGTGTAGACAGGGTCAATGGATGGGACTTTGCACAATGAATTGGGCTACATTCACAACTTTTTTATGGGTCCGTCCAAATCCTCATCTGAATATTTGTTGCCTCCATCAACATCTGTACCTGTGGAGTGAGCGGTGTGTCGGGGTTGGAGCGGGAGTGGAGGCAGGGACAGGGAGGGTCAGTTGGGATGTGGGAGCAGGGAACTTGGGGGACGCTCAGGCTGAACTTTCTGATCGTGGGTTGTGTTCCACAGGCTCAGCTGAACCTGTTGTAAACCTCATCGACATGATGTGTTTTCCTCAGGGAAGGTTCAACCAGAGTGGATAGAGGGGAGCCAATAGATGTGTTGTATTTTGGACATCCAGAGAGTTTTCAATGTGGGACCTTAGAAAAGATTAAGCCATTAGATAAGAACCCAGCAGCAACAAGAGAACAGAACCAAGGAGGGTCTAATGAGTTGCACTTTACCAACTGCTTTACTGAAGAAGCTAATCTGTTCCTTAGGCAGATTATGTACTTTACTTTCCCCAATGTTTTACACCACTATTCACCAACGTGAGGTGTCTTATATTTCTGCTTGCTAACTCTTTGAATTCTGCTCACAGATACTAGACAACTGGAAGTATCACAAACCTAAAGTGGCTTCTTACTGGCTCGTCAAACTGGACTCCACAAAGCAGCGGAAGGTAAGTGGCCATCCCGCTTTGAGAGGGACGGACCTGCAGTCAGGTCCTATCCCTGAAAAGGATGGCACAGTGGTTAGCAATGCTGTCTCATAGTGCCAGGGACCTGGGTTCGATTCCCAGCTTGGGTCACTGTATGGAACATAGAACAGTCCAAAGATGTGCAGGTTAGATGCATTGACCGTGCTAAATTGTCCCTTAGTTTCATGGGGGGGTAGATAGGATAAATGCACGGGTTTATGGGGATAGGTGGGATTGTGGTTGGTGCCGACTCAATAGACTGAATGGCCTCGTTCCGTACTGTAGGATTCTATGATTCTAAACCCCATGTATGTACCCCACTAATCCACCTGAACTACAAATCTTGGGATATTAAGGGGCAACTTAGCATGGTCAATCCACCTAATCCCGCACATCTTTGGAGCGTGGAAGGAAACCAGAGCACCCGGAGGAAACCCTTGCAGACGTGGGGGAGAACATACAAACTCCACATGGAGAGTCACCCCGGGTCCCTGGAGTTCTGAGGCAACAGTGCTAACCACAGTGCCACTGTGCCACCCCAAAAGGTGAATCAAAGGTTATGGGGAGAAAGCAGGATTAGGCTGTTGAGTTCGACGATCGGCCATGATTGTGATGAATGGTGAGGCAGGCTCGAAGGGCCAAATGGCCTCCTTCTGCTCCTATCTTCTATGTTTTAAGTGAATGCTTCACATTTGCTGATATTCAAATCCATTTGTCATGGTTTTAAACAATCACTTAATCTTTCGCACTCTCTCTCTTTGTTATGTTTTGTTTTGACTTCACTCTTTACAATGCTGCCTGCCTTCGCTCCATCAGAAAAGTTGGGGGCCTTGCTGTCACAGTTCTTCACGGGATGCCACTAGTCATATCTTGCTCATTATCCCTGCTCTCTGCCTCAGTGGGTACCTCACTGGAGTCGTATTTCCAAAGAGTCTGAATTTAATTAATGTCCAGATCTGAAATTAAAAGCTGGAGTTAATAATGTCACCATGAAGCTGTGGATTGGTGTAGAAACCCAACTGGTTTGCTAATGCCCTTAGAAGTTTACCTGCCAAACTCATTCAGAATGGTCCCTCTAATTGGCTCCTAATTGCCACCCAAAATGGCATCAGACTCTCTGTTGTATCAAACTATGATAGAGATGGTGGGCCAGGTTACATGCCAAACACTGGGATTTTCAGCGATGTCCAAATCCTTTTCTTAACATTCACCCCAAGTGCTACATCCAGCTACCTCTTGAATATATTCAAAGTTTTGGCATGATAGAACAGTGCACTTTCTAAATGGTAAAACGCTGGGAACATTGGAGGTCAAAATAGACTTGGGGGTCCAGGTATACACGGGGAGATAGTAAATTGGATTAGACACTGGCTCAATGAAGAACCCAGAGAAGGGTAGTGGAGGATTGCTTCTCTGAGTGGAGGCCTGTGACAAGTGGTGTGCCGCAGGGATCGGTATTGGGTCCATTGTTGTTTGTCATCTATATCAGTGATCTGGATGATAATGTGGTAAACTGGATTAGATTGGAAGTGTAGTGGACAGTGAGGAAGGTTTTCAAAGCTTGCAGGGGGATTTGGACCAACCAGAAAAATGGGCTGAAAAATAGCAAATGGAATTTAACGCAGACAAGTGTGAGATAGAACATAGAACACTACAGCACAAACAGGCCCTTTGGCCCTTGAGTTGCACCGATCACATCAACCCCACCAATCTATAGACCTATCTATAACCCCCAATCACATTAAACCCCATATACTCATCCAGAAGTCTTTTAAAAGACCCCAGCGAGTTCGCCTCCACCACCGATGACGGCAGCCGATTCCATTCACTCACCACCCTCTGAGTGAAAAACTTACCCCTAACATCTCCTCTGTACTTGCCTCCCCACACCTTAAATCTGTGTCCTCTCGTAGCGACCATTTCAACCCGGGGAAATAGCCTCTGAGAATCCACCCTATCTATTCCTCTCAACATTTTATAAACTTCTATCAGGTCGCCTCTCAACCTTCGTCTCTCCAGGGAGAAGAGTCCCAGCTCCCTCAACCTAACTTCATAAGGCATGCCTCCCAATCCAGGCAACATCCTTGTAAATCTCCTCTGTACCCTTTCAATAGCTTCTACGTCCTTCCTATAGTGAGGCGACCAGAACTGCGCACAGTACTCCAAGTGAGGCCTGACAAGGGTCTTATAAAGTTGCAGCATTACCTCCCGATTCCTGAACTCAATCCCTCGATTAATGAAGGCCAGTACACCATACGCCTTCTTGACCACATCCTCCACCTGCGAGGCCGATTTAAGAGTCCTGTGGACCCGGACCCCGAGATCCTTCTGCTCTTCAACGCTACTAAGACTCCTGCCCTTGATAGTGTACTCGTTCATCCCGTTGGTTCTGCCAAAATGGACCTCTACACATTTATCTGCATTGAAGTCCACCTGCCACTTCTCCACCCAGTCCTGCATCCCATTTATGTCCTTCCAGACCATTCACAACACCACCGATCTTCGTGTCATCAGCGAACTTACTTACCCATCCCTCCACTTCCTCATCTAGGTCATTTATGAAAATGACAAAGAGCCAGGGTCATAGAACAGATCCCTGGGGCACTCCACTGGTGACTGACCTCCGTGCAGAAAAAGATCCATCCACAACCACTCTCTGCCTTCTGCAGGCAAGCCAGCTCTGGATCCACACGGCCCAAAGCCCCTTGGATCCCATGCCTTCTCACCTTCTCAAGAAGTCTTGCATGAGGGACCTTATCAAACGTCTTGCTGAAGTCCATGTACACCACGTCCACTGCTCTTCCTTCGTCAATGTGTTCAGATATTGCACTTTGGAAGGACAAACTGAAGTAGAACGTACAGGGTAAATGGTAGGACTCTGAAGAATGCAGTTGAACAGAGGGATCTTGGAATACAAGTATAGAATTACCTAAAAGTGATGTCACAGGTAGATAGGGTTGTAAAGAGTGCTTTTGGTACATTGGCCTTTATAAATCGGAGTATTGAGTATAAAAGTTGGAGTGTTATGGTAAGGTTATATAAGGCATTGGTGATGCTGAATTTCGAGTATTGTGCACAGTTTTGGTCACCTAGTTACAGGAAGGATATTAATAAGGTTGAAAGAGTGCAGAGAAGGTTCACAAGGATGTTGCCGGGACTTGAGAGGCTGAGTTACAGAGAGAGATTGAATAGGTTTGGACTTTATTCCCTGGAGCGTAGAAGAATGAGGGGAGATTTGATAGAGGTGTATAAGATTTTGACGGGTAGAGATAGAGTGAATGCAAGCAGGCTTTTTCCACTGAGGCTAGAGGAGAAAAAAACCAGAGGGCATGGGTTAAGGGTGAAAGGAGAAATGTTTAAAGGAAATATTAAGGGGGGGGGGAATTCTTCACGCAGAGAGTGGTGGGAGTGTGGAATGAGCTACCGGATAAAGAGGTAAATGTGGGGTCACTTTTAACATTTAAGAAAAACTTGGACGGGTTCATGGATGAGAGGGGTGTGGAGGGATACGGTCCAAGTGCAGGTCAGTGGGACTAGGCAGAGAAATGGTTTGGCACAGACAAGAAGGGCCAAAAGGCCTGTTTCTGAGCTGTAATTTTCTATGGGATATAAGTTATTAATATTTCATGAAAAGGTGCAGAATGTAGTCAGAGAGGCTGGGATACCCAGAAGCCAAGATGGAGAGATTTCATTGTCCAGATTTTCTTGGCCCTTTCTCTGGAGGCCTTTCAAGATGTTGGGAGTCAACATCCAGATGCAGAAGTCCTGCTCCCATTTCTGGCAGATGCCATTTTCGCTGGTAAGGGAAAGGAGTGTTTGGGTGTGGGGGGGGGGGGGCATGAATCATCCAGGTGGGAAGCCCAAACTCAGCAGGGCCATTTGAAATCACTGCTGGGATCCAACAGACCACACCTTCTCTCATCCAGGGGACTTAACTCACAGTGTGGGAGCCATGGAGGAGATGGCAATACTCTTGAATGCAGAAAAGGTCTCTTTTGAGTGCCATGAAGTTATTTAAATCCCCAACCCTTTAAAAATGCAGCTGATAGGGTAAAAAAAAAACTGCTTTTGGAGAGCATTAATTGAAGGTCACATGATTTAGCTTAGGAAAAAAACCCATCTGTTCCTGCAGTTCCAATAGACTTAATTGTTGACATTTCCCAAGAGCAACTGTTGGAACACGGGTCATTGTGAATGCTTGGCTGTGCTCCAAAACAGCTCCAAAACTACTTATCTGAAGTTGTGGTGTTGAGTTCTCATTTTTATTTAAAGGGATTATAAAAGATTCATCTATGTCTGACATGGTTAGTGAATAAAAGTTTGTTTTGATGTCACATTGACTTCCTGGGGAGATTTAATATCTTTGAATGGGTTTCTTGAATGAGAGTTTTTTTTAAACATGTTTATGAGAGGGAACTTCCTCAGATTGCTAGAAGTTTATTTTGCTTTATCTCCACATCTCTCGTGAGATCTGCCCGTAGAACATAGAACATAGAACATAGAACATTACAGCACAAACAGGCCCTTCGGCCCTCGAGTTGCGCCGATCGCATCAACCCCACCAATCTATAGACCTATCTATAACCCCCAATCCCATTAAACCCCATATACTCATCCAGGAGTCTTTTAAAAGACCCCAGCGAGTTCGCCTCCACCACCGACGACGGCAGCCGATTCCAATCACTCACCACCCTCTGAGTGAAAAACTTACCCCTAACATCACCTCTGTACTTCCCTCCCCGCACCTTAAATCTGTGTCCTCTCGTAGCGACCATTTCAACCCGGGGAAATAGCCTCTGAGAGTCCACCCTATCTATTCCTCTCAACATTTTATAAACTTCTATCAGGTCGCCTCTCAACCTTCGCCTCTCCAGGGAAAAGAGTCCCAGCTCCCTCAACCTAGTAGTAGAGGAGTGATCATAGAGGTAGCATGTTGAGGTTGGGAAGGAGGTTGGGGGGAAATGGCTTGAGGTTAAGAGGGATTGAAAGTAGCTTGGGGGTTGATGAGGTACGGGGGATGGGGCATGAGGGTGAAGGCTGGAGGGCCGAACAGTGTCTTATTAAAACTAGGCCGAAGTCTCTGAGGTGGACCTTCTAACCAGCCTGCCTCGGTACTCACCCATCGTCTTAGCTTCGTCCACATTTCCTCTGGAGGCAGCAGGCCTGACACATTCATGTCCATAGACTCAAAGAATCATACAGTGCAGAATGTTAGAGTGTAACCGGTGCCAACTTTATATTGGTTGTAATGTGACCAATGGGAACAAAATATAAGGATCAGCTGACCCAGCAAACCATGAAACCAATTACAGAGTGATGTAATAGTTAGCTGAGCAGCTGGTTCAGGGTTAAGGAACTATGTAGAATTGTGGGGAGGTTGGAGTGGCCCAAAGCGAGGCCTCAAGTTTGGAGTAATGATGTTTCATCATTAAACCCTTTCTTTGATTTGTAGGTTGGAGTAAGTTTTGTTGTATTTTTCTTAGTTGCATTTTGAAGAGTTCCTTCCAAAGAAACACAGAAGAGGCCCTTCGGCCCATTAAATCTGCACCGACATGTGAGCAACACCTGACCTCCCACTTTTTAAAGGTTAAAACTTTTAATAAGTGTCACAATTAGGCTTAGATTAACACTGCAATGAAGTTACTGTGAAAATCCCCTGTTCCCATTTACCAGCACTTGGCCCAAAGCCTTGACTGTTACAAGGTGCCAAGCGTTCAGCCTGGACTGAGACTCGTACGAGGTTATTTCCTTGGATACGGTTCTGCTGAGTCGGACCTTCCTGCCCCCAAGGCAAAAATCCAGCCCACCTTGTGTCCGTGAGTGTCTTCCCAGTGTGAGGGGAGGGGAATAAAGCTTCAAACTGGACGGCACGGTGGCACAGTGGTTGGCACCGCTGCCTCAGAGCGCCAGGGAGCCGGGTTCGATTCCCGGCTCGGGTCACTGTCTGCGTGGAGTTTGTACATTCTCCCCGTGTCTGCGTGGGTTTCCGACGAGTGATCCAGTTTCCTACCACTGTGTAAAGATATGCGGGTTATGGATGGATTGGCCGTGCTAAATTAATCCTAGAGTTGGGGGGATTGACAGGGTAAATACGTGAAGTTACGGGAATAGGGCCTGGGTGGGATTGTGGTCGGTACAGACTCGATGGGCCGAACATACTGTAGGGATTCTAGTATTCTATGGCATGGGCAAGTTGGGCCAAAGGGCCTATTTCCATGCTGTAAATCTCTGTGACTCTGAATTATATCCCATGAGGAAGAATCTGTTCTGAGACATTATTGGGGCGTTTAATCAAGGCACTTAACCCTCTCCGGAAATAAATAAGCAACTTAACAGATTCAGTGTGACCTGCGAGTCTGCGGTCAGTTTCCAGCGTCATTCGTGGAGGCGTTGTGACTTCCTACAGGAGACGCAGCGAGAAAGACTATCAAAGAACAAAGAACAAAACAGCACGGGAAACAGGCCCTTCGGCCCAACGAGCCCGCGCCGCCGTCCCATGGTCAGTGACCTATTCATGACTCTAGTCTATGCCTAATGTGTGAGGATCAGGGAGGTCCAATATAGGGACAATTTGTTACCCAATCAATCAGCCTAAAAGCACATTTTTGGGATGTGGGAGGAAACCGGAGCACCCGGAGGAAACCCACGCAACCACGGGGAGAACGCGCAAACTCCCACGGACACTGGCCCAAATCCATGTGTCCGCACAGCAACAGAGATAGTCTCTGTGCTGTCATGATGCCCTCGAGATGGTCCAGTTTACGCACACCAACTATCTGGTGTGACCTCTTCAGAGAGAAAGCAGCTGAAGTGAAAAGATTTAAGGGCGCAGCTGCGGGTTAACTGAGCGATCTCCCCGCTATCAGTCAGGGCTTATTGTTTTACAATAGTGTCGTGATTATCCACTTCCCCTACAGTGTACCTCCACCACTCTCCCACCTCCTCCCCACCCTGCGCAACTCCACCCCCACCAACTACCCCCTCCTCCTTCCGACCTCCCCCCCCCCCACCCCCCACCCCCGTCACGTAAAGGTAAATGGTGAGGTTTTTTTTTAATGAGGATGTTAACCAGGTGTCAGTCTTGGTTCACTCCAGTGCAGACAAGCTTCTGTGCTCCAGCTGCCCAGCTTCCTGCTCCCAACATCTGGATGCCATATCGGAGCCAATAAACTTTAATGTGCTGTTGAAATGATATCAGGATCATGGAAGGCTGCGCACGCAATCAGGGTATTTTCCACGGTTAACCGGGATTGCTGCTGCTACTCCTGCTGTGGTGTCTGGGTGTCTGTCGCTTTGTGCTGTGGTTCCCCCGTCTGCCGACCCCAGGTGAACGAGACAGGGTGGAGGGAGATCTCCTGGGCACCCATCCACCCAGCGTCCACAGCTAAACTCTCAGATTGTCTGCCGGTTAGCGCTTTGCTGTTTGTGGGAGCTTGCCGTGCATTATTCAGCTGCACTTTCTGCATTACGTCAGGGGCTGTGCTTCAGAAGGACTTTACTGTTTACGAAGCGGACTTGATAATGTCTTGGGGCTTTTCACAAATGGGATAGAATTCTTACAGTGCAGGCTATTCGACCCATTGAGTCTGCACTGACGGCCAACCCACCCAAGCCCTATTCTCACAACGGGGTCACATGTACTCCGCTAATCCCCCTGACACTCACGGCCAATCAACCCAAGCCGCACATCTTTGGACTGTGGGAGGAAACTGAAGCGCCTGGAGGAAACCCGCGCAGAGATGGAGAGAATGTGCAAACTCCACACAGATAGTGAACTAGGCCGGGAATCGAACCCGGCTCCATGGTGCTGCGAGGCAGCAGTGCTAACCACTGTGACACCGTGCCGCCCTAGATCAGAGAATCTTCCCCACGAGGAAGTCTGTCTTCCTTATGAGGAAGTTTGCCCCTGTCCCCCTCGCGAAAATGATGTCCCTATCTCCCTCAGGGAATGTCCGTCTCCATCCTCCTCACAAATATCCAACGCTTCCCAGTTTTGTGCCAGCTGCAAATTTTAAAACCTTGCCCTGCACTCACAAGTCGAGGTAATTCATAAGAACATAAGAAATAGGAGCAGGAGTAGGCCATCTAGCCCTTCGAGCCTGCCCCGCCATTCAATAAGATCATGGCTGATCTGTCGTGGCTCAGCTCCACCTTCCCGCCCTCTCCCCATAACCCTTAATCCCCTCTCTTATCAAGAACCTATCAACCCGTTTCTTAAAAATATTTAGTGAGGCAGCCTCCACCACTTCAACGGGCAGAGAATTCCAGAGATTCACCATCCTTTGAGTGAAGAAATTCCTCTTCAACTCTGTTCTAAACCGCCCCCCCTTTATCTTGAGGCTGTGCCCCCTAGTCCTACTGTCTTTTTTGAGCGGGAAGAGTCTCTCCACCTCTATCCTATCCATCCCATTCATCATCTTATACGTCTCAATGAGATCTCCCCTCATTCTTCTAAACTCTAACGAGTACAAGCCTAGTTCATTCAGCCTTTCCTCATAGCTCAATCCCCTCAACTCCGGTATCAGCCGAGTAAACCTCCTCTGCACTCCCTCCAGGGCCAAAATATCCTTGCGCAGGTGGATTCATGTGGATCAGGAAAAGCAGGAATCCTCCCCCCCCCCCCGTACCCCGCAGTGCTGACCCCTGGGGAACTCTGCTGCTTACTGTTCCTCCAGCCTGAAAAGTGACATTCACCACCCGCCCTCCGCCTTCTGGCACTCAGAAACATTCGTATCCATGCTGCCACTTCCCCCTTCATTTCCTGACCATTATCTTTGCTGACAAGCCCTTGTGGCACTTTCTAGAAGCACATCAACATCGTCAAACCTCAACACTTCCTGTTACTTCATCAAAGAATTGAGTCGGGTTCTTTCTTCCTTTCCAACACTGGACATGTAGTGAGGCAATGTTCACATTCTTGACTTCCATTAAAACCAACACTCTTATGGAAATAGGTCATCTTGATTCAAGTTGTTTTGTTGGTGATCCATTTAAACAATTTGCCCAAAAAGCCAAGGATATAAAAATGTGAGATGTAGAAGCAGGAGAAGGCCATTCAGCCCCTCGGGCCTGCTGTGCTGTTGAAGAAGATGATGACTCGCCTTCTGCCTCAACTCGAGGTAACTTGAATTTCAAATTAAGAGCACCACTCCTGGGGTCGGATTCTCCGCCTTGTGTTGGAATTTGTAGAAATTTAGTTTGGCCACATTTGGAATAGTGTGTGCAGTTCTGGTCGCCACACTAGCAGGAGGATGTGGAAGCTTTGGAGAGGGTATAGAAAGGGTTTAGGAACAGAGGAACATAGGAATTAAGAGCAGAAGTAGGCAAATTTAGCCCTTCCAGCCACTTTGCCATTCAACCAAATTATGTTGATTTCTCCCTGGCTTCAAATCCACCTCTCTACCTGTTCCCCATATCCCCTTCTCCTTTTGTTTATTAGGAATATATCTATCTCCTTCTTGAAACTATTTAACAATTCCATCTCCATCGCGCTATGGGACAGTGAATTCCACAAATTCATAACCCTTTGCGAGTAGTTCCTCCTTATCTCAGTATCGCAGCCTATATCTGGGACCTCTTGTTTTCAATCTCAGAGGAAACATCTGGTTTACATTTATTTTATCAATCCTTTTTATATACCTCAATCAAATCCCCTCCCATCCTTCTAAACTCCAGTGAGTAAAAGCCCAAACGGTTTAATCTCCCCTCGTACGTCAACCCTTTCATCCCCAAAATCAATCTAGTTTCCCAGGATGTTGCTTGGTTTGGAGTGTATTAGCTACGAGGAGAGATTGGACAAACCTGGTTTGTTTTCACTTGAACATTGGGGGCTGAAGGGCAGATGCTTTGGGTGGCATGGTGGCCCAATGGTTAGCGCAAATGCCTCATACCACCAGGGACCCGGGTTCAATTCCAGCCTTGGCTGATTGTCTGTCTGTGTGGAGTCTGCATGGCCTCCCCATGTCTGTGTGGGTCTCCTCCGGGTGCTCCTGTTATCTCCTACAGTCTGAAGATGTGCAGGCTAGATGGATTGGCCACGCTAAATTCCCCCTTAGTATCACGGGGAGTAGCAGAGTAAATAAGTGGGAATATGGCTTGGGTGGGATAGTTGTTGGTGCAAATTGATGGCTGAATGGCCTCCTTCTGCACTGTAGGGATTCCCTGAAGTTTACAAAATTATGAGAGGTATGGGTAGAATGGATAGTCAGAGTCTTTTACCCAGGACAGGAATGTCAATAGAACATAGAACATAGAACATTACAGCGCAGAACAGGCCCTTCGGCCCACGATGTTGCGCCGACCAGTTACAAAACAATGACTCACTAACCTAAACCAATCCCTTTTCATCCATAAACCTATCCAAGGATCTCTTAAACGCCCCCAAACTAGGCGCATTTACAACTGCAGCAGGCAGGGCATTCCAATCCCTCACCACCTCTGGGTAAAGAACCTACCCCTGATATCCGTCCTATAACTACCATCCTTAATTTAAAGCCATGCCCCCTCGTGCTAGATTTCTCCATCAGAGGAAAAAGGCTATTACTATCCACCCTATCTAAACCTCTAATCATCTTATATGTTTCAATAAGATCCCCTCTTAGCCGCCTTCTTTCCAGCGAAAACAACCCCAAATCCCTCAGCCTCTCCTCATAGGACCTCCCCTCCATACCAGGCAACATCCTGGTAAACCTCCTCTGCACCCTCTCCAAAGCCTCCACATCCTTCCTGTAATGTGGGGACCAGAACTGCACACAGTACTCCAAGTGCGGCTGCACCAGAGTTGTGTACAGTTGCAACATGACGCTGCGACTCCTAAATTCAATCCCCCTACCAATAAACGCCAAGACACCGTATGCCTTCTTAACAACCTTATCTACTTGACTCCAACTTTCAGGATCTATGTACACATACACCGAGATCCCTCTGCTCATCCACACTATTCAAAGTCCTCCGTTAGCCCTATACTCAACACATCTGTTATTCCTACCGAAGTGAATTACCTCACACTTCTCCGCATTAAACTCCATCCGCCACCTCTCGGCCCAGCTCTGCAACCTGTCTAAGTCTTCCTGCAAACTATGACACCCTTCCTCACAATCTACCACACCTCCGACTTTGGTGTCATCAGCAAATTTACTAATCCACCCTCATCCAGATCATTAATAAAAATTACAAACAGCAGTGGCCCCAAAACAGATCCCTGAGGCACACCACTCGTAACCGAACTCCATGATGAATATTTACCATCAACCACCACCCTCTGTCTCCTATCCGCTAGCCAATTCCTGATCCAATTCCCTAGATCACCCCCAATCCCATACATCTGCATTTTCTGCAGAAGCCTACCATGGTGAATCACTGGGGAGCATAGGTTTAAAGTAAAAGGGGGAAATTTAAAGGAGATGTGAGAGGTGGGTTTTTTTGCAGAGGGTGGTGAGTGTCTGGAATGCGCTTCTAGAAGAGGTGGTAGAAGCAGACACAATGGCATCTTGACAGATATATAAGTAGGCAGGGATATAGGATCGCGTAGAGGCAATAGGTTTCTAGTTTAGAAAGGCGTCATGTGTTAGCGCAGGATTGGTGGGCCGAAGGGCCTATTTCTGTGCTGCATGGTTCTTTGTCCGTGCCTGCCCTGCGACAAACGAGAGCGGAGGACTTGGCCAATCAAGCCAAAACTCCATTCATTTTCAACAGCATCGGAGAATCCCAGCCACCAGTGAGGTGGAGATCCCCGTGTACGAACATGGGTGGCAATGAGTGAAGACTAGAGCCTTGGTGAGTCACACTGGGGTAAACCCTTCTGCTGTTTCTCATCACTGGCAGCTTGTAAAATTGAATACAACATGAATATCGCGTTGCTTGGAATCGTTAAGCGTGACCAACATCTCAGTAATCTTGGTGAGCGCTGGCTGAAACACGAGACGGAATATTCTCTCTATCTCAGCAACCTTTAACTATCAGTGCTGATTATGTAGCAATTTTCCACTTGTTTTTGTCAGAACCATTTTGAGATAGAACATAGAACATTACAGCGCAAAACAGGCCCTTCGGCCCACGATGTTGCGCCGACCAGTTACAAACAATGACCCACTAGCCTAAACAATCCCTTTTCGTCCATAAACCTATCCACAGATCTCTTAAACGCCCCCAAACTAGGCGCATTTACAACTGCAGCTGGCAGGGCATTCCAGTCCCTCACCACCGGGTGAGGGACTGGAACACAGGGAAATATCATTGCCCTCAGCAGAGATCATGGAGTTCTCTACCTCGGTGTTGTAACCGTTCAATGTTACCCATCAGTAAAGAGCCCCATGCTTCAGAACTTGTTCGGAGCTTTGCTTGGTACAGCGAGGCTTAAAGTTTATTTATTAACCACAAGTAGGCTTACATTAACCCTGCAATGAAGTTACTGTGAAAATCCCCTGTTCAGGTACACGGAGGGAGAATTTAGCACGGCCAATACACGTCTTTCAGTCTGTGGGAGGAAACCGGAGCCCCCGGAGGAAACCCACGCAGACACGGGGAGAACGTGCAGACTCCACACAGACAGTGACCCGAGCCGGGAATCAAACCCAGGTCCCTGGCGCTATGAGGCAGCAGTACCAAATATGTGGTCAGAGGCTCAGGTAGAACAGAATGCCAAGGTTGCAAACTGATTTAGTCTCAGACAGTATCCACAAGATGGAGTCAGTCGCTAAGGAATGGAAGTTTGGGCTGAAAACTATGGCGATCTTTGCAGTGTTCAACTGGAGTAAATTTCTGATGATCCAATCATGGATGTTGGGCAAGCAGTCAAATAACTTAGCCACAGTGGAGGAATGGAGGGAGATGGTGCTGAGGTAGAGGTGTGAACAGGAGGCCTGGTGGCACAGTGGCAGCTTCCCTACCTCTGGATCTGAAGCTCCGGGTTCGAATCCAGTGGCAGAACTTGTTGGCCACAGAAGGAGCAACAGGTTGATACTCAGCATGGAAATCCTTTCATCTTTTCCTCCTGCCAAAGAGTAAAAAACATTGAGGGTGTGAAAATATGCATGAGAGAGAGAGAAAGCTGTGCTTTTTTTTCAAACGAAGCTAGTCCTAATTGCCCGCATTTGGCCAAGGGACAGATGCCCCTTATTGTTGCCAAGGGGTAGCGTGCCGATGTAAAGTATGAACAAGGGTGAGAATTTTAATATCTCTGGCTCCAAGCTGGTGAGGTCGAATGTTGGAGGTAGACAATGATAACATCAGACCCCGCACGCCAACCTGATCTTTAACTATGTCAAACTGGTAACTGACCTTTGACTTTCCGACTACCAGACAACTTGTTCCAAGTTGGAATGGCAGTGGCAACATCGTAAGTTTCATAGCTCAGAATCCCAACCCCATTCAGCTCCCCGATACTGAAGGAACATAACGCTAAATTAGAATGGCAAGAAGATGAAGAAAGATTGATGAGAAAGAAAGAATCTTCATAGAATCCGTAAAATCCCTACAGTGCAAGAGGAGGCCATTCGCCCATCGAGTCTTCACTGACCACAATCCCACCCAGGCCCAATTCCGTAACCCCACATATTTCCCCTGCTAATCCCTTGACTCTAGGGTCAATTTAGCCTGGTCAATCAACCTAACCTGCACATCTTTGGACTGTGGAGGAAACTGGAGCACCCGGAGGAAACCTACACAGTCACAGGGAGAACATGCAAACTCCACTGAGACCCAAGCCGGGAATCGAACCCGGGTTCCTGGTGCAGTGAGGCAGCAGTGTTAGCCGCTGTGCCACCATGTCGCCCTTGTTGTTGTCACCGCCCTCCTTGTACTTCAGAGAGAGCTGGACTGTGGATCAGTGCTGCCATTTTACATAGTCCGTGCGTGCTCTCTCTGAGTGGACTCTCTGCCAAAGGGGACTAATCTTTGTGTGTTTCTGAATTGGCTTCCAGGTGTTGGACATTGTGAGGACCAACGTTCGCTCCATCTTTCAGCGAGTGTGGAAGGTGCACGACGTTGAGAGTCTCCGACTGTACCGCATCTTCAATCGGGTTTTCAACCGCTTGCTCTGGAGCCGTGGGCAGGGGCTGTGGAACTGTTTCTCCAATTCAGGGTAGGTAACGCAACTTTTAATTAGCATTGGCAACCCATCTGGCTTTTTTGACCAAATGCAAGGTCAAAGTTCAGTTTGGCGCTGATGATTGTCTTTAGAGCTTTTCCCTTATCCTTCCCTGAAATGTCGGTCACTTGAGAGTTAGGAAAATAGGACCCGGCAGCAAAGATAGTTTTTGATTGTCCCTGCAATGTCCAGTCCATCAGTGTTGGCTTTGCAGGGGTTTTGCCTGTATGTCGGTGAATCTGCCTTGACGAAGATCACAAATGTTGCTTGATAGTTTTGATGGTACTGTGCCTTTAAGAAATGTGTGCTGGAAATCTGGAGTGGAATTCTCCGGCCACACTGGTCTAAAGGCCAGAAATTCCCACCCAACCGCCGATGGTATTTTACATTCTCTGCAATCTGCCCACTAAAATTCCAGTGGTGAGTGGGATTGGAGAATTCCAACCCTAGTATCCATTTGAGTTTATCTGCTTTTGGTACTAATTGGTTCTGAAGAGAACTTATGTCTATGGGGATATTGCTTACATTGGAACTATAGAGATAGCTGTTAAGAATTATAATTTATCATATTGAAGTATTTATTTGGTAAAAGTTATGCTAATTCTTTTTTGTTATCTTCTAACTGCATTCTTAAATAATGTTTGTTTTAATAAAAGTGTTTTAGTGGATTAGTCAAATTATACCTGGAGCGAAACATCTTGTGCTCGCACTGATGCTAGGATAACTTCATAATACACTTTGGTCTGATCTGGCCTGTAACACAGTCCTCCCTTTGAATCTGGAGGGTGTGGTGGAGATATTGCTGATGGAATTTCTAGAGTGCTCGAATATGTAGTTGATGACGTGGAGGTGCCGTTGTTGGAATGGGGTAGGCACAGTAAGAAGTCTCACAACACCAGGTTGTTGATGGACGTTCAAATATTCAAGTATGTGACAACAACAAAAACAACGAGGCCAGCACAATGCCCCTCAGTGCCAGCAACCCAGGTTCAATGCAGGCCTTGGTCACTGTCTGTGTGGAGTTTGTATGCTCTTCCCATGTCTGCATGGTTTCCTCCCAATGCTCCAGTTTCCTCCCACAGTCCAAAGATGTGTGTGTTAGATTGACCATGCTAAATTGACCTTAGTGTCAGGAGGATTAGTAGGGTAAATGTGCAGGGTTGTAGGAAGAGAGCCTGGATGGTCAGTATGGACTCGATGGGCCAACGTACCACCTTCTGTAATGTAGGAATTCTATGAATCTATGACTGCCCTGTAGACCAGGACTGTGGTGACTTGTGGAAGTCTTTGTTATCAAACTCTCACTCCCATAGTTTGTAGAAGGCTAAGCTGGAGCAGCAGAACTGGTGTTAGATCTCCTTGTCAGTGGCCTTTTGAGAGAAGTGGTTGCCAAAATTTGGCAAGTGCTCAGTATATTCCAGAATGTTGCGATATGTATATATCTGTATGTGGGAAGTGGAATGGTTGGCTGACTAGATGTGACATGTTGATGTATGAGTTTAGCTTTGGCAGCATTCAAGGACAGGTTGAGTTTCTTGTTTGCAACTAATGTGTTGGGATTGCCCAGTCCAACTTAGTGTGAATCTTTAAAATTCACAGGATGGTAGTGTCTATGGCTAGGCCAGCATTAATTCCAACCTTAATCATCCTTGAGAAGGTGGTGGTGAGCTGCCATCTTGAACTGAAGTCCGTACAGTGTAGATACACCCACAGTGCTGTTAGGGAGGGAACTCCAGGATTTTGACCCAGTAACAGTGAAGGAAGGTTCAGTATAGTTCCTAGTCAGGATGGTATGGGGTTTGGAGGGAAGTTGCTCCCGTGTTTCTGTCGCCCTCGTTCTTCTACAAATGACCATGGTGGTTTTGGTGAAGGAGAAAAGCAAATTGGCATGGTTACCATTCGTGCCATCTGACCAGATTAAAAAGCTATGTCGAGGAGCCCTGACCAGTAATGGCGAACTTTGTAATCAGGGGAGGCAATGGCCTCATGGTATTATCGCTAGAATATTAATCCAGAAACTCAACTAATGTCCCGGGGATCTGGGTTCGAAACCCAACACTGCAGGTTGTGAAATTCGAATTCAATTTAAAAAATCTGGAATTAAGAATCTACTGATGACCATGAAATGATTGTTGGATAAACCCATCTGTTTCATTAATGTCCTTTAGGGAAGGAAATCTGCTGCTCTTACCGATCTGGCCTCTATGTGACTCCGGTGCCACAGCAATGTGGTTGATTCGCAACTGCCCTCGGGCAACTAGGGATGGGCAATAAATGCTGGCCAGCCAGCGATGCCCATGTCCCATGAAGGAATATTAAAAAAAAGTCCGCAACAATGAAGTTAGTATCCGAGCCTTTAAGGGAATTGAGTGTGACAAAATTGTGTAAAACTCTGGTAGTTAAGCCTCAACTGGAGTGTTGCACTCAGGTCTTGGCACCACTTCTTAGTATAATAAATGTGAAGATGTTCAACAAGAATGCAGAAAAGATTCACTAGAACGGATCCAATGATGAGCAAACCCAGGGAAATCCTTGGAGAAAAGAGGAGATTTTGGTTAAGATGTCAAAAATCTTGAGAGGTCTGGAGAGAACAGCAGGAGAAAATTGTTCCTATTGGTGGGAGGATTAACAATGAGAGGGCACAGAGTTAAAATAATCGGCAAAAGATGCAATCGCGACGCGAGGGAAAACCTTTCCACACACCGAGTGGCATCTAAAACGCACTGCCCGGGAGGGTTGGTGGTGGAGGCAGTTTCAATCGAAGCCTTCACAAAGAAATTGGATCATTATTGAAAAGGACGGAGGTGCACGAGAAGGCAGGGAAGTGGCGGAAGGTAAATTGCTCCAACAGAGAGCAAGGGCAGACATGATGGTCTGCATGGCTTTCTTACTCGTTAGAGTTTAGAAGAATGAGGGGAGATCTCATTGAGACGTATAAGATGATGAATGGGATGGATAGGATAGAGATGGAGAGACTCTTCCCGCTCAAAAAAGACAGTAGGACTAGGGGGCACAGCCTCAAGATAAAGGGGGGGGCGGTTTAGAACGGAGTTGAGGAGGAACTTCTTCACTTAAAGGGTGGTGAATCTCTGGAATTCTCTGCCCGTTGAAGTGGTGGAGGCTGCCTCGCTAAATATTTTTAAGAAGCGGGTTGATGGGTTTTTGATAAGAGAGGGGATTAAGGGTTATGGGGAGAGGGTGGGAAGGTGGAACTGAGTCACGACAGATCAGCCATGATCTTATTGAATGGCGGGGCAGGCTCGAAGGGCCAGATGGCCCACTCCTGCTCCTATTTCTTATGTTCTTATTTCTTATGTTCTGTTCTGTCACCATTCAGCTTTTAATCAGACTTCAGCCTCCTTGAAGAGGCTTGGTTGCAGTTTGAAAGCACGCAACCCAACTCCAGTTAACCCACACACCCAGACGATTGCCCTGTCCCTATGCTCCTTTAAACTGGGGTGGACAAGTTTCAAGGAGCTAGCCACCATGAGCCATGGCACCGACACCACCAAGCTTGAAAAGGGCAAACTCCACAACAAGTCTGGGCAGCGCGGTGGCACAGTGGTTAGCGCTGTTACCTCCCGGCGCCGGGGACCCAGGTTCAACTCCGGCCTTAGGTGACTGTGTGGAATCTGCATGTTCTCCCCGTGTTGGTGTGGGTTTCCTCCAGGTGCTCCGGTTTCCTCCCACAGTCCAAGACTGTGCAGTTTAAGTGAATTGGCCGTGCTAAGTTGCCCCTTGGTGCCAGGGGAACTAGTGGGGTAAATACGTGGAGTTATGGAGATAGGGCCTGGGTGGGATTGTTGTTGGTCCAGGCTCGACGGGCTGAATGGTCTCCTGCTGTACTGTAGGGGTTCTGTGAAGGCATGGCACAAAACACACCATCCATCATCACACGGAGTACTTTGCACCCAAGATCACACTACCCTGCAAGCCTTATAAAATTCAAGGATCATTAAAGTAAATCCATTAATTAAGGATTGAGAGTGCAGAGCCAGCCCTCAGGGGTTTTAATTTATAATTATTGGCACTTTGCAGAATCATGCTGTCACTGTGTGTGTTTGTGTGTGTGTGTGTGTGTGTGGGGGGGGGGGGGGGGGGTGGGGGAGGTGGTGGAGGGGAGGTGGCTGGGCGTGCTGGGGTGAGATGGTATTGATGTGTGTGTGGAGGGGTGGGGGGCTAGTGGTGTTGGTGTTTGGAGGGGTGGGGTGGGTGGATGGGGTGGTGATATTGATGTGTGGGGGGTGCGGGGGGAGGTGTGGTGGGTGGGGTAGTGGCGGTATTGATGTGTGGGGGGTGCGGGGGGGTGTGGTGGGTGGGGTAGTGTTGGTATTGATGTGTGGGGGGTGCGGGGGGGGGTGTGGTGGGTGGGTAGTGGTGGTATTGATGTGTGGGGGGTGCAGGGGGGGTGTGGTGGGTGGGGTAGTGGTGGTGTGGATGTGTGGGGGGTGCAGGGGGGGTGTGGTGGGTGGGGTAGTGTTGGTATTGATGTGTGGGGGGTGCGGGGGGGGGTGTGGTGGGTGGGGTAGTGGTGGTATTGATGTGTGGGGGGTGCGGGGGGGGGTGTGGTGGGTGGGGTAGTGGTGGTATTGATGTGTGGGGGGTGCAGGGGGGGTGTGGTGGGTGGGGTAGTGGTGGTATGATGTGTGGGGGTGCGGGGGGGGGGGTGTGGTGGGTGGGGTAGTGGTGGTATTGATGTGTGGGGGGTGCAGGGGGGGTGTGGTGGGTGGGGTAGTGGTGGTATTGATGTGTGGGGGGGTGCGGGGGGGGGTGTGGTGGGTGGGGTAGTGGTGGTATTGATGTGTGGGGGGTGCGGGGGGGGTGTGGTGGGTGGGGTAGTGGTGGTATTGATGTGTGGGGGTGCGGGGGGGGGTGTGGTGGGTGGGGTAGTGGTGGTATTGATGTGTGGGGTGCGGGGGGTGTGACACAGTGAGCACGTG